>JAADXB010000063.1:0-29749 GCA_023337495.1 Pythium diclinum | reverse complement strand
TCCAACGGAAGCACCAACGGAAGCACCAACGGAAGCGCCGACCGAGGCTCCTACTGATGCACCGACCGAGGCTCCAACGGAAGCTCCAACTGAGGCTCCAACTGAAGCACCGACCGATACCCCAACCGAGGCTCCTACTGAAGAACCAACGGAGACACCGACGCTTCCTCCGGCGGCGTTGGCTGTTCCAGCGGCGACTCCAGCCCAGGGTCCTCCGAACGACGCCGTCGTTGGTCTCAAGGAACTTTCCGAGTCGACGTCGGCGCTGTACGTGCAGTCGGCGCAGCAGTGTCGTCGCCACGATCTGTCGCAGGCCTGCTTCATGAACACAGCCATGTCCAAGTTGATCCACGGCAACTTGGCCGGCGTGCCACTGACGCTCTCGCACAAGGAAGAACAGGACCTCACGCCGCGCTCGTCCGTGTCCATGCCAATGGTCGTCGTAATCGCAGTCGTCGGTGTGGCTGCTGGCGCATCGTACCGTACGTACTCGCGTCGCCACGGCTACCGTGCGATTCCGTCGCTCGCGTAAATCAAACGGCCAGCAAACGACCAGCGGTGCTTTGTATCGTCGTGTAGTAAGCACATCAAATGCAGTTTCTGACTGGTATCACTTACATTGCAATATCTGAGACCTTCTTACTGTTTCAAATTGTTGACACCGGAGCCTGACGGATCGTGACCAGCAGCTCGCCCTTGATCGGCAGCGTGAGCGAGTTGACGTACGTGATGTTCTGACCAGGCACGAGCTCCACGTGGAACTTACTCAGCAGTGTGGCCAGCACCATCTTCATCTCCATCATCGCCAAGTTGATGCCCAGACACAGTCGCGGGCCGGCGTTAAACGCGATGAACTGGTACTGGGAGACGGTGATCAGCTTGCCCGTGTCTTGGTCGATCCAGCGCTCTGGCTTGAACTCTGCAGCGTCCGGACCCCACACGAATGGCATTCGGCCCATTGCCCACGACGCGATGCTCACAGTGGAGCCTTCGCGAAGAAAAGTCCCGTCCGATAGCACGACGTCGCGAGCCACGTGCTTGCTGTTGCAGGGCACAACCGGGTGCAGACGCAGCGTCTCTCGGATCACTGCCTCCAGGTACAGAAGCCCCTGGACATCTTCCATGGATGCATGAGCCACGTCTCCGCTAGTCAGATGAGGCAGCAAATCACTCAGCTCGTCGCGGATCTTCTTCACGACTTGTGGGTTCTTGTCGAGCTCCACGAACAGCCAACTCAGCGTCTGCGCTGTCGAGTCCCGGCCCGCGAACATCAAGTTCATCACCACATCGCGAAAGAACTTGGTGTCAAAGTTGAGGTCGCGGTGTTCATTTGGGTCCACGCTGTCGAGATGGTCGAGAAACAGAGAGACCACGTCCTGAGCACCCGTCCGCTCACTCTTTGGCTGGGCTTGCAGCCTCGCGCGTCGCTCAAACGCCTTGGTGATGATGTCAAGCACGGCGGCGTCCAGCTCTGCGATCGCTCGCCTCATCTCTCCCTCCGCACCGACGTTCAGAAATCGCTGGAGCTTCCAGAACCACGACGGTCTGAGGAACCGCATCACAACATTCGCTGTGACTTTGTCCAGCGCCTTTTGGAGCGGGTGGTCGTTCTCGCTCTCTAGCGTGTCCAGCTCCACGCCAAAGCCGATCTCAGCGAAGGCCTCCATCGAGAAGCGGTTGAACAAACTGAAGAGATCGATCGACTCGTGGCTCGCAGCGGTCTTGGCAAACACACGGCACAGCGGCGCGAGATGCTTGGAAATCGCGACGGCCATTGAATCGCGCATCGAGCGCATCGTGAACAAATGGCTCGTGACCTTGCGCTGGCTGAACCACTGCTTGCCGTCTACTGCGAAGATGCCATCGCCCAATGCGTCCTGGAGGTTGCCACACAGAAACGGACCCTTGGGGAAGCAGTCGAAGTGGGTCTTGAACACGTCCTCGAAGTGCTCGGGCGTGTAGAGTACGTTGATTTCCGGCCGTCCGAGCATCTTAATCTTGTACGGTTCGCCCTTGAGCTCGAGACACTTCTCTGTCATCCAGTCGTGCATGTCTTCGATGTGAGATGTGAACTCGAGTGTGTTACCCAACCAGTAGCCCGTGGTTGACAGCGTCGCTGGCTCGCGGATTTTCAGCTTCTCGTCAATAGATTTCGAGACCTTCGGTCTCGTCGCCATCCACACCAACGCAGCTGCAGTCACAAAAGCAACGCCCGCGGTGACAACGGCGGTTCCATCCGTGGTGACGGACAGCTCATGGAGACGCTGGCTGGTGCTCTCCTTGAGCATTTGCAGCGTGAACACCATGGTTGCTTCAGCTGAAAAGGAAAGAAACTCGTAATGAGCAGCCCACGGGACTCCTTGGCTTGCGGTCGGACATCGGAATCACATCTCAATGACCGCTCATTGCGTCACCACACCTCGGAACAGTGGGACTTCAAGGGAAGGTCTCAGATAGTGGATACCTGAGTCGCGGCACTCGTTGAACCTGATACCTGAGACTTTCGAATACACATCACATTCATTACTCATACACTACGTACCCAAATGCAGCGCACTCCCTGCTGCTCTCACATCGACTTCGCCGGACCCACGCTCGCAAAGAGACCTCCACGCACTGGCAGCGTGAGGGAGAAGTCGTACGTGACCTCTTGGTCTGGAAGCACCTGGATGTCCAACTGGCTCGCCAGCGTGGCCGCCACGATCTTCATCTCCATCATCGCGAGGTTCATGCCGAGGCACAGTCGCGGGCCGGCGTTGAAGGCGATGAACTGGCTGGCTGGGTAGTTGACGATCTTGCCAGTTGCTGGATCGATGAACCGCTCCGGCTTGAACTCCAAGGCGTCTTCACCCCACACACTGGTCATGCGTCCGAGCGTCCACGACGGTAGACACACGGTGCTATCCTTGCGAAGGAAGGTGCCGTCCGAGAGCACGATGTCATCCTGGACGTGCTTGGTGTTGAATGAGACCGACGGGTACAGACGCAGAGTCTCCTTGAGAGCGGCGTCCAAGTACGTCAGCTGGGCGACGTCCTCCATGGACGGAGTCTCCAGAGATCCGTCGAGAAGTCCAGGCACATACTCAGAAATCTCCTCACGGATCTTCGCCGCGACGCGTGGGTTCTTGCTCAGACAGTAGAAGAACCAGCTCAACGCCTGCGCGGTCGTGTCACGGCCAGCGATGAGGAAGCTGACCACAATATCACGGAGGTACTTGGGGTCAAAGGCTCGTTCCTTGCTCTCCGGGGACTTGTCGTAGTTGTCCAAGAACAGCGAGACGACATCCGCGATGTCCTCACGCTTGAGCTCACCCTTTGCTCGGCGAGCAAGTGACTTGGCGATGATATCGAGCACTGTGTCGTCGATGATCTTGGTGTCCTTCTTCAGTTGGCCTTCGGCTCCGATACCCAGGAACCGCTGGAGCTTCCAGAAGGGGGTTGGACGGACAAAGCGAAGAATGATCGTACGCTGGGCACTGTCAAACGCAGTCTGGAACGGGTGCTCCTCCTTGGCGGTGAGGCAGTTCATGTCGATCCCGAAACCGATCTCGGCGAACGCTTCGATCGTGAGCCGGTTGAAGAGCTTGAACAGGTCCACGGTCTCGCCTTTCTCGCCACTCTCGCAAAGCATGGTCACCAGTGTGGCTGTGTGCTTACGCACAGTTCGGGTCATTCCTTCACGGATGGTTCGAGCCGTGAAGAGGTTGCTGGCAGTCTTGCGCTGGTGGACCCACTTCTCATGGTCCACGGAAAAGATCCCTTCGCCGAGCAGACCTTCGAGGTTCTCACAGAGGAAGGCACCCTTCGGGAAGTTCTTGAAATGGGTCTTGAAGCACTCCTCAAACGCCTCCGCCGTCGACAGCACGACCATGTCCGGCCGTCCTAGCGACTTCAGCAGCACTGGCTCGCCATTGTGTTCCTTGCAGACGTCGTACAGCCAGTCATGGAAGCGTGGGGCGTTGGAAATGAACTCGACGGTATCACCAAGAATGGGCTTGGCAGTCTTGAGGCGGTGGGCCACCTTGCGCGTACCGCCAGTCTGCTTCGTGCTGCCACCAAGGGTCATGGAGTACCCGGTGGCAAGGACCACTGCAATGCTGACTGCCAGGCCGAGCGCAAGCGTGTTGTTCTCGTTGACACTGTGGGCGTTGAGCCCTTGGACGGCGTTGAAAAAGGCGGTGAGAACCATGATGCGGGACGAGGAGCGGACGTGCTTGCGAAGAGGCGAATCGACGAGTGAGTGAACTGGAATCGTGTCAGCATGAGCGACGGTTGGGGAGGGGAGGCTGGCGACAGTGTGATATCAGTGTGAGAGGGTAGAGTGGCTAGAGTGGATGGAGGGGATGGCGTGGGTGGAGGAGAGTCTAGCGAACGATCTATTTGCAGTAAAAGTCTCTTCCGTGTGGATCTTCTCCATTGGGAACATCTGATTACTAGTTGGCCTCACCGCCAGAACACGTGCACCCAGTCGCCATTTGGCTACACTCCTCCTGGAAGTTCCTGGAACGTGAGTCAAACGCGTATGGTGACGACTGAGTGTCGATATGACATGCCTGACGTGTTCCCGCTCTGAGGCAAGTGCGCGGGACTCCCGCGGCGGGAGAGCTGAATTTGCCATCAGACCTACCAGGTGTAGCCATTTTAATCGGCTGGCAAATCCAGTTGATACTCCCAAATAACCAACTGCGAGATGCCAGTCAATCCGGTGGAACTCGGACTCGTCCAGCCGGCCGTTGTGCGGCACAATGCCTGACAATGGTGGCCTTCTGCTAAGTTGTGGAGAGCACATGGCGGCAGCTGCAACCGCAAGGCTGCCAACCCGCTGAGGACGGCACTGATCGTGTTTGGCTCTGTCGTCTCCAAGAATCAGCAGTTGTCATGAGCGTCGCCTCATCAAAAGTGAGCATCACGTCTCCTTCGTTGTTGTCAGCACGCGGAAGACACCTTCATCGCGAGCAGAACGTGGAGGGAGCAAGAGAATCCAGCTGACAGCGCATAGAACAACAGTCCAACAGTGAAGATGGTGCCGTCCTGGTCCAGCTACTACAGGTGTCCTCGAAATATGAACCAAAACATTGCCGCATTGATTTCTCCCAACCAATCATGTCGCTCCAATTGATGAGGGGTATTGTATTGTATCCAATCAAAAGAACGACAACTTCAACATGCCAGCTCACCCAGGAGATCTTCAGAAGCTGGAATACCGCTGCGATGCATCACTACTCTTCTCATATCGGATCGACTAACGGAACGAGCGTAGGCGGGACATACAACGTCCATACTTTTGGAGGAAGCTACAGTTTAAGGCACGCCAACCTAACAGCGCAGACATCTTCACGGTCACCAAGAACGCCAGCCAAGTTCCCCACCAAGCTGGGGCCAATGCCAAGCCGAGACCTAAACTGGACGCTGTGGGTCATCCCGCTAATTGGACTTTTTGATGATACATATCACATTCGACGGTCATACAACTACAATTAAATGTATTGTTGTCCTGCTCCTATCACGTCGCCCTGGCAACACGCACGCTCGCAAAGAGACCTCCACGCACTGGCAGCGTGAGGGAGAAGTCGTACGTGACTGCTTGGTCTGGAAGCACCTGGATGTCCAACTGGCTCACCAGCGTGGCCGCCACGATCTTCATCTCCATCATCGCCAGGTTCATGCCGAGGCACAGTCGCGGACCGGCATTGAACGCGATGAACTTGCTTGATGGGTAGTTGATGATCTTGCCAGTGGCTGGATCGATGAACCGCTCCGGCTTGAACTCCAAGGCGTCCTCACCCCACACACTGGTCATGCGTCCCAATGTCCACGACGGCAAGACGACGCTACTGCCCTTACGAAGAAAGGTGCCGTCCGACAGCACGATATCGTCCTGGACATGCTTCGTGTTGAACGGAACTGACGGGTACAGTCGCAGTGTTTCCTTAAGAGTAGCGTCCAGATATGTGAGCTGGGCAACGTCTTCCATAGAGGGCGTAGACAACGAGCCATCAAGAAGGCCCGGCACGAACTCGGCGATCTCTTCGCGAATCTTCGTAACCACGTGCGGGTACTTGCTGATGTTGTAGAAGAACCAGCTCAACGCCTGCGCGCTCGAGTCACGACCAGCGATGAGGAAGCTGACCACGATGTCACGAAGGTACTTTGGATCGAATGACCCCTTCTTACTGTCCGGAGACTCGTCGTAGTTGTCCAAGAACAGCGAGACCACGTCCGTCATATCCTCACGCTTCACTTGGCCTTTTGCTCGGCGTGCAAGCGACTTGGCGATGATGTCGAGCACTGTGTCGTCGATGATCTTGGTGTCTCGCTTCAGTTGGCCTTCGGCTCCGATGCCCAGGAACCGCTGGAGCTTCCAGACAGGCGCCGGGCGGACAAAGCGAAGGATGATCGTACGCTGCGCACTATCAAACGCCTTCTGGAATGGATGCTCCTCCGTGGCTGTGAGGCAGTTCATTTCAATCCCGAAACCGATCTCTGCGAACGCTTCGATCGTGAGCCGGTTGAAGAGCTTGAACAGGTCCACGGTCTCTCCTCCGCCACCCGCCTCACGGAGGATCTTCAGAAGCGTGGCAGTGTGTTTACGCACCGTTCTACTCATGCCTTCACGGATGGTTCGAGCCGTGAAGAGGTTGCTGGCAGTCTTGCGCTGGTGGACCCACTTGGCGTGGTCGACCGCGAAGATCCCCCCGCCTACGAGTCCCTCCATGTTCTCGCAGATAACAGCACCCTTTGGGAAGTTCTCGAAATGGGTCTTGAAACAGTCTTCGAAGGCCTCTGCTGTCGAGAGCACGACCATATCCGGCCGTCCCAGCGACTTCAGCAGCACTGGCTCGCCATTGTGCTCCTTGCAGATATCGTACAACCAGTCGTGGAAACGTGGAGAGTTGGAGATAAACTCGACGGTATCACCGAGAAACGGCTTGGCAGTCTTGAGGCGTTGGACCTTGCGCGTACCGCCAGTCGGCTTCGTGCTGCCACCAAGGGTCATGGAGTACCCCACCGACAAAAGCACTGGAATGCTCACCATCAGGCTGATTGCAAGCGGGTGGTTTACATTTGCACCGTCAACGGTGAGGGCTTGGAAAAAGGCGTTGAGAACCATGACGAGGGGGCGAGCGGAGGGCGGAGGTGCTTGCGAATGAAGCGGTGAACTGACAAGTGATCGATGTAAATGCCTTCGAGCAAAGTTCACAACAGAGCGTTGGTCGAGAAAGTGTGGTTGTTGTCAACCACACGTTGTCAACGACTTGTTGATGTATCTTTCTGTGGGTTCATCATCCTCACCCAACGCATCTACAGTACCCACACATTTTCGGAAACTCTCGATAGCATAGAGTAGCGGTCGCTCGCATCACACTGGAGACGTGGCGACAGTGTGATGCAAGTATGAGTGAGGAGAGGAGAGATACGAGCTTCAGCGAAGGGCTGCAGAACATCTCAGATGTGTGTGTGTCCTGGATCTTCCATATTGGGATCATCTGATAACTAACCCACAGCGTCTGCGGCATAACTCAGTAAAACCTGGCGAGTCGGCACTTGGGTACAGATCGTAAATCGAATACAGCGGGTTCACAACGCATTGCATCTTCTTCTCCGATGAAATCAGCACTAAGTGAGGAGTCGTCTGCCACTTTGTAGTTCAGCTCTCGGCTGGACGGATCTGCACGAGCATCTCGCCCTTGATCGGGAGCGTGACCGAGTTCTCGTATGTGATTGTTTGCCCCGCCACGAGCTCAACTTTGTAGCGACTGAGCACACTCGCGACCACGATCTTCATCTCGAGCATCGCCAAGTTCATGCCCAGACACATCCTTGGCCCTGCGTTGAACGTGACAAACTTGGAAGCTGAGACCGTGATGAGCTTGCCCGTCTCAGTATCAATCCACCGGTCAGGTTTGAACTCGGCGGCGTCTTCTCCCCAGATAGACGGCATACGAGCCATCGCGTACACTGGGATCCCCACACGCGTCCCCTTGGTGATGAAAGTACCGTCCGAGAGTAGTGTATCCTCAGCGGCAACCTTGGGGATGATCGGAACTGAAGGGTGCAAACGCAGGGTCTCTTTTAAGGCCGCCTCCAGGTACGTGAGTTTGTGGACGTCCTCCATTGTCGGCGACGAGATCTGCCCAGTGGCAAGATCCGGAATGAGCAACGCGATCTCGGCTCGGATCTTCTCGGCGACGCTGGGCTCTTGGCTGACTTCGTAGAAGAACCAGCTCATCGCCTGGGCAGTGGTGTCGCGGCCAGCGATGAGGAAGTTGACGATGATATCTCGCAGTAATTTGGGCTCAAACGGCTGCCCCGTGGCATCCACATCGTCGAGAAATAGTGAGATGATGTCTTTTGCTGTGTGGGTGTTGCCTCCAGCCTCCTGCCGCTTGTTCTCACGTCTCGAAAGCGACTGCGCGATGATCTTCAGCACGGTGTCGTCGATCACCGCGATATCTTTCTGGAGTTGGGCTTCGAAGCCAATGTTCAAGAAGCGCATCAACTTCCAGAGCCACGTCGGCCGCATGAACCGCTCGAGAATCAACCGCTGTGCACTATCAAACGCGGCTTGGAATGGATGGTCTTCCTTGGCTTCGAGGCAGTTCATTTCAGCTCCCAACGCCATTTTTGCAAAGGTCTCGATCGTGAACCGGTTCATGAGCTTGAACCAGTCGAGCGTCGTCCCGTCTTCGCTCGCTTTCGCGAGGATGCGCTGAAGAATCACAGTGTGCTGGCGCATGCACTCGCTCATGTTGTCACGAAGCTCCCGATGCGTGAAGAGATGGCTCGCTGTCTTGCGCTGGTGGACCCACTGCGGTCCATCGACAGCGAAGATGCCGTGGCCCAGGATATCACGGAAGTTTTCGCACAAGAACGAGCCCTTTGGGAAGTTGGCGAACTGATTCTTGAGCACGTCTTCGACGCCTTGGACGGTACAAATCGTGATCTCCCGTGGCTGGCCAGGGATCTGGAATGCGATCGGCTCGCCCTTGTACTCCAAGCAAAGCGACGTGATCCAGTCGAGGCGGCGATCGAAGTTCTTGAGAAGATCGAGAAGCGTTCCGAGGATAGGCAGCCGCGATGGCAGTTCATGGATCTTCCGAGGGGACTGTCTTGCATCAGAGCCACCAGATTTGAGCGTCCACAGGATCGTGGCGAGTGATACAACACAAGCTGTCCCGACGATGGTGGCAAGGGTATCAAAGATCTGTGAAAAGGCAACGTCTCCGTCGGCTGCCTGCGAGCATAGAAGCGGGAGAAACGAGCAGTTCACCATCGGTCGGTGGGGATGGGCTTGATAAGCCGGAAGGGAAGTCGAATCGGAAGAAGATGAGGATGGATTGAGGAAGCGTGGGAGGTTATCGACGTCGTGCTCAGTCAAATTGGCAATGCGCTTCTTCAGCCATCCAGGCGAGGCCTTGTCGCGTGGAGCTGAAGACGGCTACGTGTGCCCAGAATATCGTCAGTTGGATTCCTCCGATGGACGGAGAAAACTGTCATTCTGGGAATAGGAATGCTGGTGGCGACCTCTTAATGATGGCGCCCGATGGCAGATTGAAGATCCATCACATTCACTACGAGGTCGTAGTGTGGGTGCTGCCAAGGGAATGAAAAGAGTAGTCTAGTGGAACATAAAGCTCGCATGTTTATTGGAAGACAAATAACCATCGTGTACATGCATTGTAGAATACTCCACAGAAATGAAAGCGAGGGCACACACACTCCCAATCCAACTAGATGAGCCCCACCACATGCTATACCGCAATGACTCGTGCAAGCAATGCACCCTTCACTGGCAACGTCAGCGAGTTGTCGTAGATCACGTGCTGGCCTGGCACGAGCTCCACGTTGAATCGGCTTAGCACGCTCGCCAGCACGATCTTCATCTCGAGCATCGCCAAGTTCATTCCCAGACACATCCTCGGACCCGCGTTGAAGGCGATGAACTTGAAAGCCGAGACGTTCAGTGGCTTGTTCGTGGTCTCATCAAACCACCGCTCAGGCTTGAACTCGCGTGCGTCCTCCCCCCAAATGAACTTCATGCGGCCCATCGCGTAGGTCGAAATCCGCAGAGCCGTGCCTCCTCGTAGAAACGTTCCGTCTGAAAGCAATGTGTCCTGAGCGACGGCCTTGGGAATGAATGGCACGGACGGGTGGAGTCGTAGCGTTTCCTTTATCGTCGCATCCAGGTACAGTAGCTGTTGTACTTGCTCCATGGTCGGTGGGGACGTTTGCTGTCCTGAGGCCAATTCCGGTAGAAAATGAGCTAGCTCCTCTCGAATCTTGGCCACAACTTCTGGGTGGTTGCTCAGGTTGTAGAAGCACCAGCTCATGGCTTGAGCGGTTGAGTCACGGCCAGCGATGAGGAAGTTCACGACGATGTCACGCAGGTACTGAGGGTCAGGATGTCCACCACCAGAGTTATCGAAGCGGTCCAGAAACAGGGACACGATGTCGACCGACTTGGTTTTGTAATCGCTCTGTTGCTTGGCTCGACGTGCGAGTGACTCGAGCACGATCTTCATGACCGTGTCGTTGATGACTGCGATGTCTTTCTTGAGCTGCGCTTCTGCTCCGACGTTCAGGATCCGCTGCAGCTTCCAGAACCAAACAGGACGCTGGAAGCGGCCGGCTAGGATCCGCTGTGAGCTGTCGAATGCCGACTGGAAGGGGTGGTCTTCCTCAGCGTCGAGGCAGTTCATTTCGATACCGAAACCCATCTTGGAGAACGCCTCGATCGTGAACCGATTCAACAGTTTGAAGATGTCAATCGGCGCGTTGCTGTCGCTTGCTCGTTGCATGATCTGCAGTAGTTGGACAGTGTAATGACGGATGTTCGAAGTCATAGAATCACGCAGCGCACGCGTCGTAAACACGTTGCTCGACGTCTTGCGCTGGTGGACCCACTGCTCGCCGTCGACCGCAAATATACCATGGCCCAGTACATCTCGGAAATTCTCCTGCTGCACGGCGCCCTTGGGGATGTGGCTGAAATGCGTCTTCAGCACGTCCTCGACTGCCTCAGGCGTGTAAACGACCGTCGCTGGAGGACGTCCGGGCATTCTCAATTGGAATGGCTGGCCGCCGAAGCTCTCACACAGCGACGTGAGCCAGTCGTGGCGGTGGTCCTTGTGGCCGAGGATCTCAAACAGATCACCGACGATGGGCAGCGTCGTCGGGAGCGACGCCGGCGTCTTCACAGGCGGTTTCTTCTTCTTCGCATCTTGAGCGACGTAACGCGCTACGAGCCACGCAGCCACAGGCACACACAGCAGAGCACCCACAGTGACCTTATCGTCCATTCGGCTGCGTAGCTCCAGCGTCTGGAAGAACGTCAGCAGCGCCATGCTGCCGTCTCGGCGGCACAACGCAGAATGCCTCGTTTCTTCTTCCAACCCCCAAAATATCGAAGCTTTCGGTGAGAAAGGCTCGTTGGATACACTGTGTACCCACCGAATTGAACGAGGCGTCCGATTCGATAGAAGCGTTAGATACGGTGAACCCCTCAATCAAACGTTTGATTGCGCCTGTGGGAAAAGCGGGCACAATGTCATGGCTGTGAGTGGCAGATAGATACCCATTGACCACCACCGCCGCCAAGAGCTCCTCTTCTCAATCCCTACTACAACCATGTCGCTGTCGCTGGACAAGTCGCCGAACGCCGAGTGCCTGCGCTTCCTCGCGCGCTTCTGCGGCGTGAACACGGGCTCGGCTGCGTCTGGCCCGATCCGCGTGCGTCTCGCCAAGAACAGCGAGATCTACCAGATCAACTCGATCGCCAAGCACTTTGCGCGCCAGGCCGACCGCGAGGCCGAGCTCTGCGGCCACACGGCGCTGGAGAAGGCGCAGATCGCCATGTGGATGGACTTCGCGCTGGGCATCACGCGCTGCCCGCCCGTCGCGGCGCCTGCCCACTGGAAGGTGCTCGAGAGCACGCTCCAGAGCAAGACGTACTTTGCCGCGAACCGCGTGACGCTGGCCGACGCCGCGCTGTTCTGGGTGCTGTACGCCGCCATCAAGGGCTTCACGGCCAAGCAGCGCGACGAGTTCGCCAACCTCAGGCGCTGGTTCGACCAGATCCAGCACACGGTCGGCGTGCGTGGCTTTCGCGACCTCGACGTCGTCGACCTCCAGTTTAACCAGTACACGCTCACCGTCTAAGAAGCGGAGGCGGCGACGCAGCAGCTCGTCGAGTGGAGAAGATGATGACGACGGGATGCAGAGTGACAGAGAGGAGGATGCAAGTATACAGACGAGCGGGATCGGGTAGGTGGAAGGACGAAGCATAGAGCAAGCGGACTGATACTCTGGCCGCTGGACGGAGGACGGAGGCGGCTTCATTCCGCCTCCTCTTCACGCGTCAGTGGCCTGTGTTTCGGTCGAGTCAGGTAGCCACGTGAGGAAAGAGTCCTCGAATCCACGTTGCATTTTCTTCATTTTAGTGTGGCTCTTTGTGTGTATGCGGCGCAGTTTCATCCCATTGTGTGAAGCGGCGCCTTCAAAAATACTCGGACTTTATTCATTTCCCAGTCGTTCCAAGCACCAAAACAACACCACCACCAGCATGCGCTCGCCTGTAAAGACCTCGACGGCTAGCTACGCGCCTGAGCTGTCCGACGATGAGCTCGCGACGCCACGCAAGAGCGACAAGGAGCCTCCGTCCCGAGCGAGCCAAGTGGAGATCACGTGGTCCACGCCGACGATCGAAGGCACACCGCCGTCTCCACGCGGCGGCCACAGCGCGTGTCTAGCCGATACACAGCTCCTAGTCTTTGGAGGCCATTTCTTCGGCGGCCACGGTGCGTTCGTGTACCTGAACGATTTGCATCGACTCGACTTGGAGACCTCAACGTGGTACGACATCCCGTTCCGCGAGCGCGAAGCCGTGGTGCCCAGAGCACGATACAACCACAGCGCGATCCTCATGAACGGCAACGCGCGCATGTTCGTGTTTGGTGGTCGTGGCGAGGCAGCTCAAGTGTTCCGTGATATGTTCTTCTTTGATCTCTCGACGGTCCAGTGGCTCCACGTGCAGTGGACGACCGATTGCCCCGCCGCTCGCTTTGGCCATCGCGTCGCGTCCGTAGACGACGAGCAAATGATCCTGTTCGGTGGCTGGGACGGCAAGAAGAGCATGAACGACCTCTGGCGGTTCGACACCACGACGTTCATGTGGCACAAGCCCAAATGCAATGGTAAGCCACCGGCTGCTCGCCAGGACCACTCGATGGTGGCCGTGTCCAGCGACCTGATCATGGTCTACGGTGGCTACACCGTGCTTCAGGATGCGCTGCCCGTCTACAACAAAGACATCTACCTCTTCGACACCGAGACCTCGACGTGGAGCCGTCCGCGACTCACAGGCGAGTACCCACTCGGAACTTTCGGCCAGACGGTGTGTCTCCACAATGAGATCGCATTCCTGTTGGGAGGATGGTCAGGCACGGAACGCACGCCACTGTACATGGGCGACAAGCAAGTCAAGGAGCTCGTGAATATGCTGGCGAGAGAAGAGAGACTAGTGAGTGGCCAGGAGACGCGGTCGTCGCGGAAGGAGAACACGCGTCGGTTCAAGACCACGTCTTCGTACGTGCGTGCGTTGGATATCACTCGGATGCAGTGGTTCCAGGTCGCGTCCCATGGCATGGCCGTGTCGAACCGCTACGGCCACACGACGACGCTCGTCGGCTCCAACTTGTTCATCTTCGGCGGCTGGGACGGCAACCGTGCACTCAACCAGCTCGTCGTCGGTGAGTTCTCGACGCAACAGTAAACGAGGATGAATCACACACACACATACGTACAAAATCACGCCCTGTTGCAAATTCGTCGTCTATCATTCAAACCGCTCGATGGACTGGAGCACCTCCTCCAGGAACTGGCTCACGGGCTTGGCGCCGTGGACTTGGTTGTCTCGTGTGCGGACGTTGACTTGTCCTTCCTCCTGTTCCTTGTCTCCGACCACGAGAATGTAGTTGTAGCCAGCGAGCTGCGCCTCACGCACACGCTTGTTGAGCGTCTTGTTCGAGTCCTGGACATCCACGTACAGCTTGCCTTCCTGTGTGAGTGTAGCCGCGACCTCAGCAGCGTAGCTTCGGTGGGCTTCCGAGATCGGCAGCACGGCGACCTGGCGTGGACTCAGCCACATCGGCCACTTGCCAGCCGTGTGCTCGATCAAGATCGCCATCATACGCTCGATCGAACCCAGCACAGCGCGGTGGATGATGATCGGCGTGTGCTCCTGGCCGTCGGCACCGTCGTAGCTGAGCTCAAAGTTACGGGGCAACTGGAAGTCGAGCTGGATTGTGCCGCACTGGTGCTGACGCTTCAGCGCGTCCATGACCACGATGTCGATCTTCGGGCCGTAGAACGCACCGTCGCCTTCATTCACAGTCCACGGCTCGCCAAAGTCGTTCAGCGCGTGACGCAGTTGTTCTTCAGCAGAGTTCCACACGGCAACATCGCCCATGAACTTCTCTGGACGCGTCGAGAGCCGCAGCTGGAACGTGAAGCCGAACACGCCGTACACGTGCTGGATGAACGCTAGGCACTGCGAGATCTCTTGCTGGACCTGGTCGGACGTACAGAAGATGTGGGCGTCGTCCTGGTGGAATCGTCGCACGCGCGTGAGACCAGTGAGGGCACCAGAGGCTTCGTTGCGATGGAGCGCCGAGAAATCGGCAAACCGCACGGGCAGCTCACGGTACGAGTACTTCTTGGACTCTCGGAAGAGAATGCAGTGGCCGGGGCAGTTCATCGGCTTGAGACCAAACTGGTCGTACTCTGGCTCGCCGTGGCTGTGGCCGTGGTTGTGTCCTTGCGCATTAGCAGCGTGGCTGTGCGCGATGTCGGCGCATCCGCTTGGCTCGATGCCCTGCGTGACCATGAACATGTCTTCGTGGTAGTTCTGCAAGTGACCGGACGTCTCCCACAACTCCTTCTTGAAAATGAGCGGCGTGATCACTTCTTCGTAGCCACGCTTTCGGTATTCATCTCGGATAAAGTTGGCGAGCTTGTTGAACACGCGCGTACCGTGCGGCAAGAAGAACGACGAGCCGGGGCTCAGCTGGTGGAACATGAATAGCTGCTGTGCCTTGCCGATGAGTCGGTGGTCGCGCTTCTTAGCCTCCTCCTGCAGGTGCTGCCACTCCTTCAGCAGCGCATTGTTAGGGAATGCAATGCCGTACACGCGCTGCAGCAGATCACGGTCTTCCCAGTGCGAGGCGCCGCATCTTGTGATCTCAAACGACGACAGCACGCCTAGTCAAATCAATAACAACCACGTGAGTCAGTAAACCAAATCCTCTACCGTAGGCATCGTTTGTGTCTGTGTGAATGTGGGTCCACGTGTAGCTCCTGTGGTAGCTCAGTGCGAGAGCCTGGAGTTGTTCATAGACCCTTTTGTTCGTATCGGACCCAAGGTCGCAGACCACGCACGCAGCTTCCATTTACTTCCGGAAAGCCGTGCCACGCCATACAAAGTCCATTTAGCCATCAAACAAAACTCACCAGTGTGGGGCACGTGGGGTCCTCGGCACAGGTCGATCAGTGGACCGCAACGGTACAGCGTCACGGCCTCAGTCGCCGGGATCTTCTCCAGCATCTGCAGCTTGAACTCCGAGTACTTGAACAGCTCGCGCGCAAAGTCGCGCGTCACCTCCATGCGCTCGAAAGGCTGCTTCTGCTTGACGATCTTCTTGATCGTCGAGCTCAATTCCGCAAAGTCGGTCTCCGATACGGTGAGGTTGTTTTCCAAAAACATCTCGTAGAAAAAGCCGCCTTCACTGAGCGCTGGACCGTCCGTAAGCTTGATCTTCTCCTGGAACTTGGCCTCCAAGGCCTGGCCGAGAACGTGGGCCGACGAGTGCCAAAACACCTTTTTGCCTTCGTCGCTCTCAAAACTACGATGGAAAATACGCATAAAACACGTCAGAATCACTGTAAAAATGCGCAAAAAAACACCTCGTAGAGCCTACTTACTCGAGGAATGAGATGGCGCAGTCGTCATCGAATGGATGGCGCAAGTCGATGACCTGCTTGCCGCCGTTGAGCTGCACGGCGAGCGCCTGCTGCACCTTGGGCAGTCCTTTCTCCTGCATTTGCCTGAGAATGTCCACGGCTGCGGTCACACCAGCCTTGGCTTCAAACGCGTGGCTCTCGCCATTGAGCTGCAGCGTCACCGTGATGGGCTTGCCGTCCAGCGCTGCGTGCTGGAGCTGTTCGCTCTGGCGGCTCTTCTCGCCTTCCCACTGCGTCACGCGCCACTCCTGGATGGACGACATCGACGACAGGCAGCGCACAGGCGCGAAGGCCACAGGACGCACTGTACGCGGACCATGGGACGCCACGGACACGCGGCGAAGCGCCGCAATCGCGCGCGGCGCGCGTAGCCACTGCCGCATCTTGGTGGTTCAGGTCAATCAGCTCGCGACTGCCGGTGTGTGATGGGGACGTCATGTACTAATATAGGCACGATCCAAATAGACGTTATTTTGAGCATGCCAAAATAACGGGTAAAGTGAATAGTGTCTGGCGTATATACGTTATTTGGATTTACTACCATTTTCCTTGGTATTGAGCTTCATCGTCGGGAGCTTCGGGAGCTTCCACTTGAGGAGGAACTTCTCGAAGCGCATGCTTGAGCTTGGAGGCGTACAGCATGCTGATGAATACAGCGACGTGTGCGACCAGCAAGCCGCCGTACCAAAACGGAGCCCACGGTGTGTCGAGCTCCAGGAACGGGTACGGCCAGAAGCCGTGCTTGATGGTGCCGTGCAAGATCCACGTGAAGATGCAGTAGACTGTGGGCCACGCGATCACCAGCGGCAGTGCGTCGATGGAGACTGAGTGTTGCGTCGCCATAAAGTCGATCTGCAGAAGCACGACGTTGATTGCATGCTGGCAGTAGCTGACCCAATTGAGGATCTTCTCAGGATGGCCGATCTTCTCTGCGTACGGAAGGAGAATCGTCCATAGGACGATGCTGATGAGGATCGACGTCGATAGACACACGTCCAACACGAGGTCGAGGCGACTCCACCCACGCCTCGCGACTCCAGCGATCGTGTTTCTGCGTAAAAAGGCGGCGTCCTCGTCCAGTAATGCCGTGTAGTCAGCCGACTGCGTGGATGTGTCTTGCTTGTATAGTCGGTAGGTGCGCGTCGCTGCCAGTGTGAAGTACACGCCTTGCAAGATGAAGTTCCACGACGTGTAGAACGCGAAGCACTTTCCTTCGGTACGATAGATATCGTAGATCTGGACCACCACGTAGAATGCAACTACGCAGATACGGTAGCAAAGCAGTAGCCACAGCTTCCAGCAGCCGCGCGGCTGCATCAGCGGCGACATTGCGACAAATGTGTGCGTATCGCCGCCCAGAATCAAGACGTCGCGCGTGACTTTGCGGTACACCATCCACACTGACGCGGCCAGCGCGCATACGATCTCCGCGCTGACGACGACCGTCTCCCACGAGATCTCCTCCGCCAAGCGCACGATGCCCATCTTCACCAGCGCCGCCGGTCCTCAGCTTTGATCCTTCCGTCTTCTGTGGACGGTTTTCTTGCGCAAGCCTTGAAGAGAAGCTACGGCAGAATTTCCACGAATCGCCGATTGTTCTATTTTTTCATTGGACAAAATATAGAACAGATCATTTTCGTGAGTGATGGTCCGGATCCACCCAACCGCCAGCGCAGGCAGCAATTGGCGTCGACCCATTATCCTCGAAGTCATTCCAACATCTCCATCTCGACACTGACGCAGCTCCTTCTACGATGACCGATTTCACATCCCCGATCATCGACATCGGTGCGAACCTGACCAACCGCCAGTTCAATCGCGACTTGCCGCAGGTGCTGCGACGCGCGCAGGAAGCCGGACTCGAAGCCATCTTACTGACCGGCACGTCCATGGCCAGTAGCCGCGATGCGCTTGCACTCGCGCGCCGCCAGCAAGCAGCTACACACGTGAAGCTGTTCACGACTGTTGGTGTACATCCGCATGACGCCAAGGACTTTGACGAAGTGAAGACAGTGCAGGAGATGCGAGAGCTCATCCAGAATAATGCCGGAGTCGTGTGTGCCGTGGGCGAATGCGGACTGGATTTCAACCGCGACTTCTCACCACGAGACAAGCAAGAGCGAGTGTTCCGAGCACAAGTCGAGTTGGCGTGCGAGCTGCAGTTGCCGTTGTTTCTGCATGAACGCGATGCCCATGAGACCTTCGTGAAGGTGCTCACGCCGTTTGCCGAGGCGCGGCGATTGCCACCAGTTGTGGTCCACTGCTTCACGGGCGCCGAGAGTGAGATGCGCAAGTACATCTCGATGGGCTTCTACATCGGATTGACAGGTTACATCAGCATGGACTCGCGTGGCTTCAAGCTGCGCACGTTTGCTGCGCAGATCCCACTGGACAAGCTTCTGATCGAGACCGACGCGCCGTACATGTACCCGTACGGCAACAACTCACGTTCCCGCTGCGAGCCGAAGGATCTACGTGCAGTGGTGCATACACTGGCAAGCTGCTATCGCTTATCATTGGATGAGATTGCCTCCGCGACAACAAAGAATGCAAGACGCTTCTTCGCACTCGACAAGGTTGAAGCGCAGCGCGTCCACACGGGTGCAACGAAGCAGCACCATGTCAAGTCGGACAAGCCAAAGCCAGTCACAGCCCAAAATGGTGCGGCATCTAGTCACACAAAGAAACCAGCTTCGTCGGCACCAGTTGCGACGGAAGCTTCGGTCTCCGTTGAGGGAGCGACCATGCTAGATGGTGGACACGGTGAGGGCGGTGGACAGGTGATCCGCATAGGCATGGCGCTAGCTTCTGTGCTGAAGAAGAAGATCTGCATCAGTTCGATCCGTGCAAACCGAAAGATCCCTGGACTGAGAAACCAGCACGTGCGTACAGTCCAGCTCGCGCAGCAGCTCTCGCGTGGTGTGTTGGAGGGTGCCTCGATCGGCTCGTCCCAAGTCGTGTTTGATGCCCAGGCTGGACACCTCGCCGGTGGGGACTTCCAGGCAGACTCCGAGACAGGAGGAAGTGTCTCGCTCATGATCCAGGGCTCGCTTCCGGCGATGCTGTACGGAGCTCAGCCTACAGTGCTGACTCTGCGTGGTGGCACGCATGTCTCGTTCAGCCCTCCAGTCGATTTCATGCAGTTGCCATTGCAGCAAGTACTCGCGCGTATGGGTGTCCAAGGACTGGATCTGGAGATCATGAAGCGCGGTTTCTTTCCTGGTGGTCGTGGCGAAGTCAAGTTCACGGTAGCTCCTCTTCAGCAGCCGCTTGAGCCCATCAACTTGACGGTCTTTTCGAGTGAGATCACCAAAATCTCGACACGAGTGACTGTGTATGGTGAGCACGCCACCGACGAGCTCGGCCAGACTTTCGTTGGTGCATTGAAGCGTACGATGAAGAAGCATCACATCCTTTCCAGTGCGACCCAGCAAGACTGGGAGGTCGTAGCAGAGGTGGCGTCCGCATCCTCTGGACGGCGTTCGTTCCGCCACAACAAGCAGCAAAGCAAGGCCTCCGGGAAGCCAGAGCGGTCTCAGGTTTCCATCCTCACGACCGTGGAGACAGCCAGCGGGTGCATTCTCACCGTCGATCGCACGGAGAAGGACACGCCTGAGTACGCAGCCACGAAGATCGTCGAGGTGCTCACGCGTCATCTGGAAAATGAAGTTTGTATCGACGAGCACCTCGCAGACAACGTGATCGTGTATATGGCTCTAGCCAAGGGCACCTCACGACTGCGAGTGCCGAGCAAGGCCCACCGCACGTCGGAACACTTGGAGACTGCTCTCAGTATCGCAGGCAACCTCACCGGTGCAACGTTCGAGATGGAGGAAAACGAGAAGAATGCCGTCGTCACCGTCCACGGAGTTGGCTTCTTCCATTAGATAGAACGGTAGAATGAATTGAATTGTCTAATAGATCATTTACAGCAATTCAGACAGGCGCTCGATTTGATGGGACATCTTCATGCTTCTTGCTTGGCTGTGTGCAGCGTCCTTGAACGCAAAGATCACAGTGTTCTTGGGGAGTCTGGTGAACACGCAGTGGCTCGCGCCTTCCAGGCCAGTGCCGAACGCTTGCGAGACTGCAGTTGCAACTTGCTTGAGAGCCCGTTCGTCTTCAGTGATGACGTTGATCGCGATGATGCCGACGTCACTCAGCAGCTCAGTAACGCCGCTGAGGAACGCGGACGTTAGCATGGACACTGGTGGTGCGAGCACGCCGTCTCCCGGACTGCCCGCCTCAACATCAACGAAGAACAGATCGTAGAGTCGTCTCTCACTGTGATCGACGGCGAGATGGACAAAGTCCTCTCCGAAGACTTCGTGGAGCATGAGCTGTGAGCCTGCATCGTCCAGTCCAAAGAACTGCTTGGCCACTTGATTCACTGTCGTGTTGGGCTCGACGGCGTCCAAATGACCCACAGCATCGGCCTGTTTGTGAAGAATATGGCGAGCCAACGAGCCGCCACCCGAGCCCAGTAACGCAACGCTCCAGTCATCGCTTTTGCGTGATGCTAGCCACTCGGCTGCCGTGTACATCGCTTGATGAACGTCCAGCACGAGGTGACTCGGGTCCACGCGATCGCCGTCCTCCTGAAGCACCATCTCACTCTGCACGAGATGCAGTCGATCATTGAACACGAAGCTTCTCGACGGTGGCACGCCCTCCAGAAACGTATCCAGCACAGTGACGTTTGCATCTCGATACACGACGCGTCGATGGAATTTTTCGCGCAGTTCCTTCACGTACTCGTCCAGAAACGACGGGTCGAGCTCCTGCAAGTCCCGCAGCATCTCGTGGAGCTCGTCGTAAGTGTAGTTCTCACCCGAGCGATGGATCTACACGGTCATTACGACCCATTAATAATCCACAGCACGCAGTATAGACAGACAGATTAACGTACGTCATAGACGATTGCCTCTGGTAGAACGTCCTTCAGTTGCCGCGCACCACCGGAATCGTGGCTGCACGTCTCATCCAGCACGATGCCTTCGCAGTTGCGTGCGGCGAGCTGCCAGTCGTAGCTGGAGATCAAGTTCTGCGGCCACCATGGGAATGTACGGCACTGTGTCGGACGCGCTGTTCACAGTCACCACCATCAGTCAGCACTCTTTGAATCGTAATGAACGTGACGTCTTCTTCACGGTCTCACCTTCATACACAGAGCAGCGCTTGCCCTCGAGAAATACACACTGCGAGTCGTCGTGCGTCTGCTTGATGAGCCACTGGTCGTCCAGTGGATCTTCTGTTGGACTCAGGTATTTGTCCTTGAGCTCACTGGCGGAGAGCCGCAGCACCCGCTGGAGCTCTTCAATCTCACGGTCGTTCACACGCACGCGACCGCCTTTCCCAGTGCAGCACTTGCCACACTGCGTGCATTTGAACTGGAACGACGGGTTCTGCTCAAAGGATGCAGCGGATTGGTTATGCAGTAAGCGAAGAAGCCGTGGCGCCGCCCAAGGCCTCGGTGCAGCGCGGCGCATGATTGGCATCATCACCATTGCTCAAGCTTGGATATTTCCGATCGAGCAGCTCCTCAGGTTTTTATGTACTGATTTTATTGGTTAGAATTCTAGCTGAGTTGTGTATTTCAACCAATCAAAACACCAAAAGAGGTTGAAATGATTGGTGGGCGTCCCCGAAAGGACATCTAAACCCGAACATTGACAATCTCAATTGAGCACGATGGCGAAGAAGGCAGCGGCAAGCAGCACGGCGAAGGCAGCGGCGACGCAGGACAAGAAGCGCCGTCGTCAGGAGGAGAGCGACAGCAGCGACAGCGGCTCGGAGTCGGATTCCGAATCGGAGGTCGAGCAGCAGCAGCAGACCAAGTCGAAGAAGAAGGCGGCTGCCAGCGACAGTGACAGCGAAGAAGAGGAGGAGGATGACAGCAGCGACGACGAGACGGAGAATGCGCTGTTTCGCCCTGCGGTTGTGAAGAAGGATGATGAGGACACCAGTGAGGAGGACAGCGAAGAAGAGGAAGAGGAGGCTGCCGAGGAAGAACAGGAGGAGGAGGAGGAGGAGCCGGTGAAGGAGGAGCCAAAGGCCAAGGCCAAGGCTGCGAAGAAGGCCAAGGCGGAGGAGATCACGCTGGGCAAGGAGCTGGAGGAGGAGGTCGCGCGCAAGACGGAGGCGACTGTGTACATCGAGGGCATCCCGTACAAGGCGGATGAAGGCGACATCGTGTCGCACTTTGCACCATGCGGCATCGTGAAGGAGGTGCGCATGCCTCGCTACCAGGACTCGGGCAAGCCGCGTGGCTACGCGCACGTGGTGTTCGAGGATAAGAGCTCGATCCCGAAGGCTCTCAAGCTGGACGGCAAGTACCTTTTCGGTCGATACCTGACTGTCAAGGAGGCCGAGCGTCCGCGCTCGCTGGAGACGGCGCTGCAGGAGCAGAAGAGCGTGAAGAAGGCCGTCAAGGGCTGCAAGACCGTGTTCATCAAGCACTTGCCGTACGATACGGAGGAGCCAGCGATCCGAGAGGCGCTGGCCAGCTGCGGTACGGTCGTCAGCGTGCGTCTGCCGCTGTGGAACCACACCAAGAAGATGAAGGGCTTTGGCTACGTCGAATTTTCCACGGAAGACGAGGCCGTCGCGGCCGTCAAGCGCAGCGGCATGAAGATCGGCGACCGCATGGTCATCATCAGTCTGGAGACGGCCGGCAGTGCGCCAAAGGCGAGCTTCCGTACGACCGACGGCCGCTTCTGGCGGAAGGGCGAGGAGGCCAAGACGTCGCTCGCGACCAAGCTCACGGAGAAGCACAAGAAGCCATCCACTGGCAAGCCCGACCACAAGAACAAGAAGCACAAGACCAAGTAGACACCCATCCCGCTAAGTTATCGCATGCATCCCCATTACGGAACGTCACCAATGAAATGAACCGGATTGTTTGAATGTGGACGGCTACACTACACTGACGTCCGCCTATTCTTGGTTCGACAGCTCGCTTCAATATCGGAGACCTTGGTTGTCGGCAGTTCATAGCTTCAGTGACTTTGCGGCTTCCTATCCAGTATGAGTAGCCGCGCGTTGCTGACGGCTCTCAACAATGGAGGCAGCAATGGCTCGATGGCGCTGCCGGCGGTCGATCCACTGAACAAGCCGCCGCTTTTGCAGATCCATCGCGCGTCTACGATGCTCAGGCACCTCAACAACGGCGGCTCCCGCAAGCGATCGTTCCTCATCGATCTCCAGGAACAAATGCTCAAGCACAAGCAGGACGATGTCGAGCGAGAGAAGCAGAGAGAGATCCAGAACCTCCACCGCATTCTGCTCAAGCCTCCGGAGACGCGAGACGCTAGTGACATCGACACGCTGTATGAGTGGGTTATGCGCAACGGCAGCACCAACAAGATCTTCCAAGGCGCCCAGGAGATCATCTGCAAGACTATCTGCCGTGAAATGACGCTGCTAGAGCTGCCTGCGAAGGGCGCTGTGTGTTATCAGGGTGACTACGGCGACGTGTTCTTCATCATCATCCAAGGAGCGGTGTCATTGTACGTGGAGACCAAGAAAAGCCTCCCACCACCGATAACAAGCAACAACAGCAACGCCTCTCAATCGAACCCAGCGAGCGACGACAACAAACCTCCTGAACGGTTCCGCATGCATCGTATGGCGACAGGACTAGACACCGACAGTGAAAACGGCGACATCAAGCCTGAGATGTTTGGCAACTTCATCAAGCAGATCGGAGCTGGTGGGACGTTTGGTGAGCTCGCCGTCATGGATCCGACCGCGCGTCGGTCCTGTACGATCCTGTGTGACGTGGCCACGTCGTTTATCTGTTTGAAACGAGCAGCGTACCAGCGTCTGATCCGTATCACGAACTCGTCGCAACTTGACTTCACTCAGGTCGAATTCCTCGAAACGCTGTACTTCTTCGACCGGTGGCCCCACAGTGAACTCATGCGAGTGTCCAATCGGCTCCGTCACATGACCTTCCCGGCCGACAGCTACCTCGCTCGGATCGCGACGGAGGCAAACTTGATCTTCTTCATCTACTCGGGCGTCGTCCAGGAATCCATCCCACTCGTCCATCATCTGAACGACAACGGCACCGTGTACAGGTGTACCACATTGGAAAGCGACTCTGCACTGCGGATCTCGATGCAAGACCTCACGCTTGCCGACCGGAAGCTGCAGCAATACAGGCGGCGGGTCGCGCTGGAGGTTAATTTGTACCAGGACCACGACATTTGTGGTGAATTCCCGATTGTTTTCAACAAGCCATCGAGTAACACCGACCTGTTGGCCGTCACGGATGTCAAGGCTCTCATCCTCGATGTACGTAGCCACACCATTAGCCGAGCTCTATCACATTTTGACTGGAGGTCTTGTGCTGTGTAGAGAGAAACGTGGCGAGAAGTGTTCTTCATGCACGGACTGGAGCACGTGAAGGAGTCGCATCGACGCTTCCGCCAACTCGCGCAAGCGAGAGAGAGCTGGCGTCAGACGCGGCTCAAGCTGGAGCTCGCCAACCCAGGGCTCCACATCACTTTGTACGTCACATCGATTGTCTGGACTTGCGCAGATCTAGTCTCACTTGGTTCAATGCGGGTGTAGGACGACGAAGGAGATGATGCAGGACGGCAAGTGTATGTGTGGCTGGTGTGGCAACAGTGAGCACATCACAGGCGACAGTAGCTGCCCTGCACTGGTGGCGTCCAAGCAACGGCAAGCAGACAAACTCAAGAAGAAAGAGGCTGAGAAGTCTTCCCCGACCGGCAAGAAACTACGCAACGGAGCTGGCAATGGCGATGGTGTCCATGACAGCATTTCGTCCAAAGCTAACGTCGTCAAGAACTCAATCACGTTCGTGAACCAGCTCACAGAGTCGAGAAAGGCGTCGGAACTGGCATTGGCGAAGAGCCCTTCGGGAACGATTGCCACGCGGCCGACGACGCCTGGAAGTCGAACGGGCACGCCACGACAGTCGGCATTGCGCGCGGTGGCTCAGAAAATCATCAGTGAAAAGCATCCCACTCGACCAGAAACAGAGGTGGTGGCTGCTATATTCGAGCCAGGACTTGCAGGTGGACTTGCAGGCGGACTGGCTCCTAGTACACCACTGCCTCGAGTGGCTGAAGGGGAGCCAGTCCACATCACTGACACACCAAAGCCTCAAGCGTTTGCTATCGATGGAGACGCGTCATCACGTGCGGGGAAGCCTCGAGCTGCCAGTGATCTGTTCGACGTGTACAAGGCTGCTCGTAGCACAGAGGTCAAGCCCGAAGAGCCAGTCACTGAGACCGTCGCGGTAGTCCCCACAAAAGTCGAAAAAGTCCGAAAGAGTGCATTCCCTGAGGCGCTATCGGCTCAGTACCGTCAGGAACTGATCCGAAAAACCAAGCGCATCACTAAGGTCCAGCAGTACTTCGAAACCCGTGGTAAATTGCTCGAAACCATCCAGAATCAAGGCACACAGCTTGCCGACGAGCGGTACCACGCGTGTAAACTACCACGCAAGCCCAAGATCCCGAAGCCAAGTCGACGGCTTGCAATGCTCTCCAAGAACCACGAGCCAAAGCCCGACCGCTTTAACCGCAAGATCAACCGCATGCTCAAGAAGATGTGGGACGGCGACCACCCCGTGCCAGTCGTCGAGGAGAGTCTGCGCGATTCGTGAAGCGTGATTGATTTTTGTTATCTCGAGCGCAACGCGCGTGATGCCATTGCAATGTCCTTGAGCTCTTCGATCAGCGTCTGCAGCTCGTCCAGAGGGATCATATTCGGGCCGTCGCATAGTGCATTTGCTGGGTCCGGGTGGGTCTCCATGAAGAACCCGTTGACTCCGACTGCTGCCGCCAGGCGTGCGATCGTCGGGATCATCTCTCGGTCACCCGCACTGACGTTGCCGCCATGGCCGCTTGGACGCTGCACGCTGTGGGTTACGTCTTGGACCACGAGACCACCGGAACGTCTCATCTTGGGCAGGTTACGTGCGTCCACGACGAGGTCTCCGTACCCGAGCATCGTGCCTCGCTCCGTGAGCAGCACGTCATCGTCGCCCTGTGTCAGCGAGACCTTCTTCGCAGCCAGAAGCTATCATAAACGGTTTATTAGCCTCAGTTTGATGGATATTTAATAGTCCAGAACAACGCACCATGGTCTCCGCTGACAGCATTTGGCCTTTTTTCATGTTGACCAGTCGTCCAGACTTGGCTGCAGCCACGAGCAGATCCGTCTGACGGCTCAGAAACGCAGGAATCTGCAGCACATCCGCCACTTTCGCAACGGGAGCAACTTGGTACGTCTCGTGGATGTCCGTGAGCACTGGTAAACCCGTCGCGTCCTTCACGCGCTGCAAAATCGCGAGGCCTTTCTCCATGCCTGGACCACGAAAGCTGGATGTTCCATGAGCTCCTGGCGTCCCAAGTCAAGAGTATTGGTATTAGGCGTACCTGCTGAGATCTTGGCGGTTGGCCTTGTCGAAGCTGGCCTTGAAAATGACCGGAATCTGCAGTTCCTTTTGCATTTCCACCAGTCTGGTCATGCACAAATACCTCGTCAGAGCAGAGCCATTTTCGATCCAATACACGCCACACAAACGCACCGCTTGGCCACCGTCATCACCAACTCGTCTGACTCGATCACGCACGGACCGGCGATGAGGAAGAAGGGCCGCGCCTCGCGCAGCGTCGCCGCCAACACACGTCGCTGCATGATGTCGCGTCAATGATGCACCACTGGAACAACGGCTAATAATTGGGAATGACCGGTTACGGTTATGGGTACATTCTACGTGGTCCACTCGAGTAACCGGTTACGATAGCGTTACGCCTTTGGGCACCTGCTGACGAAAATGATCGGTGCGTGGAAGCGGTTGAAGACGCTCTCTGGCGGTGCGCTGCGCGTGCAGCGATTGAGCACCAGCCCTGTAAGTGCAGAGGCCGCTGTGCCAGCAGAGCCGTCGCCTGTGAAGTACGAGAACGTACGCAAATTGGTGGTCGGATTGGGTAACCCAGGCGAGAAATACGCCCGCACGAGGTACAAGGAGCTGCTCAAACTGAATGGGCCATGGTCGACTGCTGACTTGTTTACTTGTGTATAGACACAATATCGGAAGCTCTGCTGTTGAGCACTTCTTGGACACGTACGCGTATGATGTTCTGGTGCGTCAAAGCTAATTGCAATCAATTGTAAGTAATAATACTGACCGTATAGTTCTCACTATCTGCAGGGCAAGAAGCTCACTTTACAGCACGAAGACAACAACCACGGCGACGTGGCGCGGTTCCTGCTGCCATACCAGCAAGACGTAGACGACGAGAAGTACTCGTATCGCGTGGACGATCTCATCAACCGCTCGTCCCAGCGTCGCAAGGACAAGACGCTGGAGGACGGCGTACCCCACGAGAGCGTGAACGTCGCACTGCTCAACCCGACGACCTACATGAACCGCTCGGGTGTCGCCGTCAAAACGTTCATGAACAGTCACAACTGGCGGCTCAAGAAGAACCCCATGTCGCTCAACCGCCAGGATGAGCTGCTCGTGCTTACGGACGACGTGTCGCTGCCTTTCGGCACGTGCCGCTTCAAGGCCAAAGGAGGACCCGGCGGGCAAAACGGCATCCGCGACATCATCAAATGCGTGGGTACTGAAAGGTTCGCGAGGCTCAAGATCGGCGTCGGTGCACCAGAGTGGTTTGCCGGAGGGAAGAGTGGAGCTCCGTCGGGAACGGCCATGGACAAGTTCGTGTTGGCTCGATTCAACGCCGACGAACAGGACCAGCTACCGCTGCTGTTCGAGTACGTGAACGAATTGCTGAGACTGTTCCTGCACCGCGGACTCTCCACGGCGTCCACGATCGCCAACAGCAACGATCTTGCGAGCTACAAGAAGCAGTTCAAAGCGCGATCGCCCAAGAGCTCCAAAAAGTGAGAAAGGCAACATATAAATACCACCCCATGCGGGACAAAATGTTTATGTTGCGTGAACGTTACGATTACGTTACCCGTGGCCGTTTCCTCACAAGAATCCACGTCAATTGGCATTTTGCACTGAAGATGAAGAAGCCTGTCGCGCCGCCGCCCGTGCTGGTCACGGAGCAAGACCTGCCGCGCGTCATTTGCGTGGTGGCTGTAGGCGTGACGCTTGCTGTGCTGCTGGCGATGCAACTGGATGCGTGGGTCGTCGGAGAGGCGCACGATACGTCGTTCTACTACCCGTACGATACTCTGGTTACTTGAGAAAGGCAAAGCGCTCATCGTGGTATCTCGCTTTGTGTGCTTGTATCATACAGCAACGTGGGCTACTTCCTCGTCGCGTACAAGTCGCTGCTAGTGCTGAGTCGCTTTAAGGGCCACGGTACGTGCGCTTCCTGATGCAGTCTCTTGTATCATCATTTGGTCTGATTGTAGCTGTTCGTAATCAGGCACGTACATTCTGTACGAGATCCTGTGGGGATGCAACATCGCCATCAACCTCGTCATTATCGCTGTCTTTTTGTCCAAGCCATTTCTCGTTGGCGTCGCTGTAAGCACCCACCATCAACCGTTACAGTTCAAATTATACCGACTCACGGAGCTTCTTCTTGCTCGTGTTGTTGTGTCTAGATGGCCATCGTCTCAGGCGACCAGCTCTGCTGGTTTGTCGACATCATCGGCTACTTGATCACGGGCAAGTTCCCTGTGGGCGCTGTCAAGTACCTGACGTACCCTGAGAACCGGTCGTTTTCCAAGACCTTCTTCGCGTCCCATCACCTTTGGTTTCTGCCACTGTGCATTTGGGTACGCACTTCCTGCCTCCATTCGTCCAATGCCCCTACGAATCCACCACTAATACATATCCTACGTACGTACAGATCACGCTTGGCCACGGTGGGATGCACGTGCTGAGCTTCGCTGGCTGCTGTGCGATCACGTCGTTCTTGGCAGTGTACTGCCGCCTCACGACGCCGTTCCAAGCCACGGTGCGAGGCAGCGACCACATCATCTACCTCAACATCAACGGCGCGTTCGAGTTCTGGAAGGACATTCACATCTCGGTGCTCCACGTTCTCGACCACCGCTCGCCGTGGGCGTACGTGCCGTACCTCGCAGTGGTCGGCAACCTGGTCGTCAACGGCATCCCGCACTTGGTGCTGTTTGCCATTTCGTCCATGCTCCAGCAGTAAAAATTGGACGAACGCCGTCTCCTGTTCGTAATAGAAAGTCTGTTACTACTGTGAGCTCTACTCTTCTATCGTCGATCCCGTCCGTCACGCTCACGGCGACGATCTGGAGAGCGAGACCGAGAACGACGTCGCCCACTGGGGCGTTCGTCGCCTTCTGACTGACGGCGACGGTCTCCACTCCGCTCCGTGTGCCGAGGCTTGGCCTCTCGGTCAACAGAATGCTCGCGACTGTGGTGACGACGCTCACGACGGTGGGACGTCGACGACTCGACAGGGGAGCGCGAACGCGATCGCGAGCGATGACGTTGGGAGCTGCTCGGTCTACGATCATCACGAGCTCTTGGCTCACGACGCCCATCGTCTTCACTGTCTGAGGACGAGGAGGAAGACGACGTCGAGTCCCGACGCCGGCGCTTGCTGCTCTCCTTCTTCTTCTTTTTTCTCTTTCTTCTTCTTCTTCTTCTCATCCTTCTTCTCTTTCTTCTTCTTCTTCTTCTTGTCGTCGTCTTTCACTTCTCCACAGTCTTGGATCACCACACTCTGTAGTGAAATGGGACGGTCGTTCGGCCCGGTTTCCACGGCTTCAATCTTGCGGACGATCT
>JAADXB010000062.1:0-29882 GCA_023337495.1 Pythium diclinum | reverse complement strand
GCGTGGTTTCCATGAGGGTGTTCAACGGGAAGCACTGTCTGGAACTCAATCACAGCGGGGTACATCGCACTCTTGAACATCTTGGCTGATGATGGCACGATACCGCTCAAGTGAATACCTGGATCGAGCGGCATACGGATCACGACGTTCTTCTGCCATGGGAACTGCTTGAGCAAATGGCGGAACTTTTCTTCTTTCTGGTCCTTGCGACCACGTTCAGCACGAGCAGTGTTGTGGTACGCCAGGATCTTGTCCATCAAGTCACGCTCGGCCATGAGCATGTCGTAGATCGGCTTCTTGTCCGGGTCTCGCTGCAACACGATGAGCATTTGCTTGAGCACGGTGTCGAAGATCTCGCTGTCACGACTCAAGTTCGATGCCTCCACCTTGAGATACCAGTAGAAGTAATTGGCCATTTGGAAGTTTGTTCCCGAACGTTCGATGAGGAACCGAGCGAGTGGGCCCTGGGCCTCGATCATCAGTTGGCCGTCCGTACTGCTCGTCTCGTCGTCTCCTCCCCTCGTTCTGCCGGTCGGAGCAACTGCATGCGTGATCTTTTCATAACGCAGAGCCTGCACAAGCTGCAACAGGAAGTCCTGCAGCTCCTCGTTCTTGGCTCGAGCGAGCGTAGAGACGGCGAAGTTTCGAACCACCTCGTGCTTGAATTCCTTGTCGCGACCCAGCAGCTTGAGAGCGTCGGCAATATCAATTTCACACCACTGGTGGAGCAGATCGGTGGCTTGCTTAACCTCCGTCTCGTCGTTCCAGTCCACCGACAGGAGGAACTTCACGACCGCCTTCTTGTTATCCGTGAGCGTGTAGCGGAACTTCCACAGCAAGTCCTTGTCTTCATCCTTGAGGTTGTCCGCAATGTTGGCCAGCAGCAGCTCGATCTTTGCCTTCTCTTCACGACTTGGCTTGAGGTTTGGATCGATCGAGCCTCGCAGAATATCACGCGCGAGCTTTCGGTACTTGCGCTCCGAAGGGTTCTCGAAGTTGAGATCCGGATCCCACACCACGATCGGAGACGTCCAGCCACCGGCCAGCGTCTCACTGCGCATACTCTCGATCGTGGCGTAAGCTTCTGATCCGTATACTGTGGGCGCCGACATGGCAGGAATGGCGCCGGCGCTTGCCATGCCATTGATTGCTGCATTCGTTCCACCGCTGATAGCGTTTGTGACGCCGTTCACGCCCTGCATCTGCAGCTCCTTGGCGTACTGGCTACTCGAGTTGTTGCGCTGGGAATACGGCTCCTCTTCGTACACGACGACGTCGCCAAAGTACGGCATCTCGATCACCAGCACCGCGTCGTCCCGGTACGAACAGAACGGTCCCATGACGTCTTTGCGTCCTGGCGGCTCGGCGCCACGACGAATGCGAGCGATACGGCGGTCCGTGACGCCGTCCATCCAGTCATTGCGAGAGATCTCTTTGCGCTCGAACTTCTCACGGAGTTTGTCAAGACGGAAGGATTCCTGACGAGCCCATTCGTTGTCGACTTCAAACGGCGTGGCTGATAATGGCGACGGATCGGCCTCTAGGCCTTTCCACAGCCGCAGACTCAACTGGCCGTCGCGCAGCACGCCCTGCTTGCTAAAGAACGGCACGGTCGTGCCTCCGATGGGCTCCCAGCCGACGCCCCACACGGTGATCGCGAGCTGCGACGTGCGTGAGAGATCGCGGTATTTCACAGGGAAACTCAGCCACTCGGAGAAGTACACAGTCGCCTCGGAGACCTTGGTGGGGCCCTTGGAGCTGATGACCATGGCGTGGAGTGGCAGGCCGTCCGTGAAGATCTGCGCCGTCACGAAGATCTCGCTGATCGATGAGTTACGGATTTCCGAGTCGGACGCGAGCTGGCGGTCGAGCGACGGCGCCTTGAACGCGCGCAGGCGTGGGGACGGAGCTGAAGATGACGAGGATAGAGGCGCAGTCGATGACGACGATGCGCGGCGTCCGTTAGCAGGCGTCTTGGGCTCGGCGGCGAGCGACAACGCGCCCATGTTGATCGCGTCCACAGACAAAGTGGACGACGGCGCGAGCTCCACGTTGGTGATTTTGACGCGGATACTGGCGTCTACGCCACTGCTGAGGTAGTAGCGGTACTCCTTCATCTTGGTGGCCATCATGTTGGCTGTGGGGACGCGACGTCACTACGCCACGAGCGTCTGGATGGGCCCGATGAAGAGGTTTCCTTTGGCGATTCCGCGTGTGCTGGGCGAAGATGAAAGATGGGATGGAAAATGCGTACTTAGCGAGGTAGGCGAACTTAGCGGAAGGAAGAACCTCCGAGTCAGACAGAATCAGATAGTATACGTGAGGTATACAGAAGCCGGTGAGGTTACGCTGATCAAGACGACGAGCGTACCCCCTGCGAACTGAAGCGATGAGGATGACAAGCTGAGGGGGCGACATGCATGAGGAAGAGGTGCGCAAGGCACAGGAAGTGGAGAAGGATGAACACAAGGCACAGGAAGCAAAGGAGGATTGGCGTATGCACTACAGTCGAGGGGGGAATATAATTAAAGCGAGAAAAGAAAGAAAATTCACATCACTGTCTGGTCGGACCACATCGCTCACTTTCGCCTTGACTGCAGAACGCGGCGGCCGAACGAATCCTGTTGTTGGAGGGAACGGAGGCGCTCGTCGTCGTCGTCTTCATTTGGTTTCGTGTTTTTTCTGGGGCTTTTCGTTGTTGGTTCTTCTTGCTTCAATGGGAAAGGACGGCGGCGATGCGCGGTCCTCTCCGCTTGGACTCACATCTAATTCTTCACCACCAGTGGCGACACCGATGGGTCGCGGGGACTGAGCAGCTAGCCTGACGCATTCGCAGGCGCGGCTTCTACTCCGCGAGTTGGTCTAACTTGGCTTCCATTCTTGCCATGGCGTGCTGGAGCTTGTCGATCTCCGCCGTGTGCTGGCCTAATGTGTGGAACATGGCACCCTGCTGTGTCGCTAGCTGCTGCTGCGTCTCGGTCGTACGGCACAGCAGATCCATGAGCATCGTCTCCATCTTCGGTCCGGCGGTAACCTGGCCATCGCCGACGGCGTTGGCAGCCACGAGGTCCTGCGACTGCTGCGCGACTGGCGCGGCGACGACCTGGTTGGCAATGCCATTGACAGAGCCGCGCATGACGTCTCCACGTGGCACCGAGCGCACTGGTGCCTCCTGGCCAGGCTCCAGTGGAGCCGACAACGCGTTCTTGCGGTCCTCGAGGTTCTTCATCGCGACGTTCGACAGCTTCTCCAGTGTCGCGATGTCGCACGTGGTACGCGGCTGCGTGTCGAACACGAAAACGGTGCCGAGAATGTGGCCCGACGGGGTCACGATCGGAGCGCCCGAGTAGAATCGGATCTTGGCGGCGCCGGTCACGAGCGGGTTCTTCGCGAATCGCTTGTCCAGCAGCGTGTCGAGCACGACCATCGGCTCCTTCGACATGACCGTGTGCGCACAGAACGACACCGAACGCGGCACTTCGTTCTGCGCGAGACCCACGCTGGCCTTGAACCACTCACGGTCCTCGTCCAGCAAACTCACAGCAGCGATTGGCGTCTTGAGCGCGTTACTGGCGAGGTCGCAAATGATGTCGAACACGTCTTCCGTGGGCGTGTCCATGATATCAAAGCTACGCAGCACGTCGAGACGCTCCTGCTCGCCCGACACGATCGGCGGCTTCGGCCACGGGTGGTCCCAGTTGAAGTCGAGCGGGTAGTCGAACTCTGGCTGGTGGAAGTCACGCGTGTACTGCGAGAGGTCGCCCTCCGAGTTGCCCGTGGGCGAGTGGAAGCTCTTGGGATCCCAGCGCTGATCCACGACGGCGCGCGGCGGCGAGGACGACGACGTGGTCGACGTTGGCGCGACCGACGGCGCCTGTGGGTTGGCCTGGCCGTTGGCGTGCGACAATATACACGACATGCACACCTTGACCATGGAGCGGCCGATGACCGGCAGCTCGGCCTCCTTCTTCAGCGTACAGTTGCTGCAGACGACTTCACCGCACTACATTTCCACACACATTGCATTCGATCAGTCACCATGGTCTCTTCCTCATCCTAGAATACCTAATAAAAATGCCTCACCTTGCGGCAGTGGTGCTTTCGTCGAAAGTGCGTGAAGTTGCGCGTGCAAACGTGGCAGCGGTATCGCTCCGTGTCCAAGACCCAATCATCCTGGTGGCGCAACTGGTCGATCGTGAGCACGTCGTTGCCGCCCATGCGGCTGCCCTTGGCTCCTCGCGCGACACTGCGATTCGACATACTTCTCATGGCCGACATGACAGACACGAGACACCGTTAATCACTGGCTTGTTGGTTGTTGATCCGGTCCGTTCCGTGCCGTTGGCGATCTCTCTTCCTGGACGGACGAGTTGCTTGGCGCGCGCGCGGACGTGGACGGCAGAGAGCGAGTGACTCTGTCGCGAGGGAGGAGGTCGAGTCGAAGGGACCGAGACCGACGGGAGAGCGGGCTACAGGAACAGCAGGTGCGTCCACCAACTGCTGAGGACGGCAGTGCAGTCGCTCGCGTCACCGACTGGAGGGATAGAGAGTCTTGACTTCTTCACGTGTCCGTCCGCGCCAAGCAGCTAGCCAGGAGGGAGGGAGATGCAGGCAGGCAGGAAGGAAGGAGGAAGATGGAGGTGTGGCACTTACGCTCAGTCGAGGATTGGTCTCTGGTGGGGCGGCGTATCTGGCGGGTTCCAGATAAGTCTCTGACGAAAAAGCCGATTGCGAGGGGGCGTCGGTCCCAGCAGAGCAGTCCGCGAGTCGAGTCGGGAGGAAGGGGAGGAGAGGAGAGGAGAGCAGAGCGGAGGGCGGCGGGCGGAGCGGAGGTGCGCGGTGACGGTTGTTCTCACCAGCGGGTCGGCACAACCACCGTCCAAAATGCTTGAGCGTGAGAGAGAGACTGTGTCGCTCAAAGAGACTGGTTGGGGGGGAGGAGTGGAAGACGACGCGACGACGGGCGGACTGCGCTGAAACTCTGAAAAAGTGGAGGGGAGAGCAGGTTTTACAGGTTCTCCTAGTCAAGCAAGGTCCATAGAGAGCGTGAAAGGAGAGAGGGGAAAATGTCGAGAGAGGGGCGGGCAGCGGAAACAGCCGGTTGGTAACGTCGTCACATCGTGTTGCCACTTGTTGCTGCATCGAAGGCGATAGAAAAAAGACGTGGAGCGACGGTTGAACCCAAGCCGCACACGACTCGAATCGCTCAGCAAACAACCTGTGACTCACGAGTCGTTTGCACAGCTATTTCTGCATAGAGCGTTGGAGAGTTGTGTAAATCACGTTTAGCTGTTCAGAAATGCTTCCAAGAAGTTCACAAGAGAGCATTCGCTGGCTTCACCAGTAAGGCTGCGGGTCAGTGGAATATTCTCCACTTGCTTGAAATGTGCCCAAAATGTTCGCGAAGCTCCACTGAATGCGGGGTAGGGTCCAAATTTGTAGGTTTGGCCAGCAAACGCGAGGTCATCTCGCCTTCATACTTTCCGCAAGTTATCCGAAAGATTACAACGGACGAGAGACAATCTTGTTCCCCTCCTCTGGGAGCTCGCAATGTGGCGAATTTACAAACCTACCCCTGACAGACCTCCTTTGGTGTCTGATCGGTGTCTGAAGAACGTGTTCTGAGTCCGTGAAACCTGAGCATGTTTCCTCCCGTTGGTTGAACCGGAGACCCCAGCGCAGGATCTGGTCAACTTGAAGACATCGGGACGGCGCGTCGTTACTGTACATGCAGCACGATGGCGAGATAACCGCTCGTTGTTATCACGGGGCTGTAAATGCGGATGGAGCCCTGCCTGGCGGAATGAACAAGCTGACCACTTGGAGTCCACGGTGGAGCCCCCCGCCATGTGCTGCTTCCCTGAAGCTGATCTGTTCGAGAGTTCTGACTTGGTTCTGACTTGGAAGTGGGGATCCTCCCTCTCGTCAGCGTCGGATGGCTTAGTGTGAAGATAACAATACAATGGATGGCAGTGTCTGGTGGCCAGGCTGAGTGCTGAGTAGAGAGCACAGGACAGTAGACAGACCGACTCAGTGACTTCGTTTCAGACGAGCGGTCCTGGACTCCTGACTGAGGGTGACGTGACGTGATGGCTATGTCTGCCTGCACGTTGTTGCAAGGTACAAACGATTGGAGAAAGCTTCCAAACGCCCATGACGAGTTGAGTTGGACGAGGCGGAATCACGCGGACGTCAGGAGCTACATTACCCTTTGTGAGCTCTGCGTGTCTTTGAACTTTCTCATCTACCTACAATGAGGTTGCGGCATTGCGCTGCTCGAACAGTATCTACGATCGGTGGCAAAGTGACAGTTTGAAGGCAGCTTAGGACCTCGAAGCTCCATGATAACCACCCGCGTCTTTTGGACCAGTGAACGCCAAAATGCGCAGCAGCGGCCCTGCCTTCTTCAGTGTACCCAAACAGGTAATCAACCACGAGCCACGGTCTCATGTACTATGGATACTGCTCGCAGCTCCTCTCGGCCCTCACTGTCGATCCGCCAGCCGCATGGCCATTACGGTACAGTCACCGAAACCGCCCCCACGCTGGAGATGTGAGTCTGAATCAAGAATCACTGCACGCGATCTGGGTCAGATCAGCCGAGCCCGTGGGTCGGCGGCTACACGAACACCTCGCTTCTGTTATTTTAGAAGCGCCGAGCGTTGCCCGCGTATCCAGCAAGTGAAGATGAACCGCATGAAGGGGCGTCAAAGCTGATGCCACATGGCTCCATTTTGCGTGAGCGAAGCAACCCAGCAACAAAAACCTCACCGAGCGTCACAGGTGCAAAAAAGCCAGTGCTCCGACGACCGACTTGCGTGGCTCGTTGGTCGCAAATGGAGTTTGTTGCATGTTACAATCCTTTTTTGGGATCATCATTCTTGCCACATCCATCAATGTTGCTCAATGAGGGATTTGTATCACATGTCGCTTTTGGAGACGCAAATTGCAACTGCGTGGAGAAACACCTCGTTTTTTGTGGGGTTTGGAAAAAAACGCAAAAAATGCAGCATTCAGATATTGAGGTTTTTCTGCTTTGAGGGGGGAGAACACCAGGGGGGAGTCGGAAGGTGGGGCGAGGGGAGCACCAGGCCGTTGTGTTTTTTTGTCGGCCGGAGCTGGGTTATTTTCGCTTTTTCTTCAAAACCTCAGCGAATTTTTTTGAACTCACTGCTCACTGAGGCCGACCGCGCGACTTGGTGCGCTTTCGTGCGTCGACATCTCTTGCCCCCCAATACTATCAACCCTGCACCTGAAAGCCCGCCGCTCTGTGCAGTGCGTCAAGGCAGCAGCGTGGATCAGCCGTCTTCCTCCGTCATCTCGCTCGTTTGAGGAAGCTTCACGCGCGCGTGCTCCATCGACCTCTCCCCATCAGCTCCGTGTCGTCTGCTTCTTTCCTGACGCGACGGAAAAGACTGCGTCTGGAGGTCTCTTGTCGTGGGTCTATATTTGAGCCTCTCGACTGCTCACCTCGACAGGAACCGACGGAGAAACAGAGGACTGCGGACGTCGTCGCTACCGCTTGATCTGTGCGTGGCGATCGATACACCCGTCGTTTAATCTCCACCTCCCTTCGGTGTGATTTCCTACTCGTGCAAGGCGACTCTTCCGGCCATCATCCGTTGACAACCAAGGTGAGTGCATGAGTTGGGTGTATGGATCACACATTTTGTTGGCGTTTTCGCCAACAAAACTCGACGCGGTTTGTTGGAGAATGCTAATTAGTTTTTCGTCTGCAGGTGTACTTATGAGCATGGATTCCTTCGGCTTTGACTTCGCCGGCAGCGAGTTCCTAGATATTGGCTCCTGGGGGAGCTCCACGCCGCTGGGGTCTTCTCCTAGTAATGGCGGTCTTCCGTTCAGCGTCGGCACGCCCACGGGCGTCCAGAGCCTCACCGACGAGCCCTTCGCCACGGGCCACGATGACTTTAACTTCATGGACTCGCCCAAGACCACAACCTCTGCCTCTGCCTCTGCGACTGGCGTCTCCACGGCGTCCTCTGCGACCACGACAGGCGCGACCAGCACGACCAAGGCAGAGTCCCACGACGATCTGGCGAGCTCGTACTTTGGAGCAGATCTCGACCACTCGTCCTCGGACGACAAGAGCAACGTCAAGAACGAAGACAGCAAGGCGTCGGCCAACGACCAGAAGATGAAGAACGAAGCCGCCACCAGCGCAGGCGGCAATTCCGACTCGAACAGCGTCGCGTCGTCGTTTGTGCTGGGCGGACCGGGCAGCAGCCAGGGCTTCATGAGCAAGGCCCCGTCGTCTTCGTCCATATCGTCGGCCACGTCCTCCGCGGCGGCCTCTGCTGCGCCTGCCTCTACGAATGCGTCTACTGCGCGACCACACATCGACGCGCCTGCCGCTGGTGGCCGCATGAGCAGCTCCATGCCGTCGCAGGGCCAGCAACAGCAACAGCAACAGCATCCGCAGCACGGCCAGCAACCGCAGCAGCAGCAGCCTATGCAGCGGTATCCACCGAACCAAATGATGATCAACCAGCAACCAGGACAGCAGCAGCCAGGCAATTTTGGCGCGCAGCCGTACGGCATGGCGCCGCAGGGAGCTCCGATGGGCGTGGCTCCTGGCCAGCCAGGTATGCAGCCCAACGCGCAGTACATGCAGCCGCAGTTCCGACCGGCGACGTCGACGTACGACGAAGAGATGATGCGCGTCAAGTCAATGATGATGCAGCACCCGGATTTGATTCCTCCGCCCATGGAAGTCTTGCGGATCTCGATGGCTCAGGCGTCGATGAACCAGAACATGATGGGCGGTGCCAACCACATGCAGCGAGTCGGACCGCAGGGCCAGATGATGCCGAACCGGTTAGGAGCCGCGCCTGGGTACCCTGCCGCGTACGGTGTGCCGCCGAATGCCATGATGCCAGGACAGCCTCAACAGCCAGTGATGGACTTCCGCATGCGAGGAGCTCAGCAGCCAGCACAGCCACAGCGTGCAATGGCTGGTCCGGGCCAAGCCCGCACGCCTGGCGGATCTGCAGCGGGAGGCGCGGCAGGAGGACAAGCTCCGGATAGCCAAACAGCGTGGCAGTCGGAGAACGACCTGCCTCTGCGGCGAAAAATGATCGGCAAGATCGTGAGCCTGCTGCAGCAGCGGAAGCCAGACGCACCTGCCGAGTGGATCCGCCGGTTGCCAGACATGGCGCGACGACTCGAAGACTCGCTGTACCGAACAGCCAAGAATCGTGACGAGTATGGTGACTTCACATCGCTGAAGACCCGCTTGCAGCATCTCGCGGTGACGATGGGCGCTCGAGCACAACACAAGGCTGGTGTGAATCCTCGTCCAGGACAGAATGTGCCTGCTCAGCCAGGCATGATGGGCCCCGCGGGCGTGCCTCCAGGAGGTCCAATGCCGATGAACCCAGCGGCAATGCAGCCGGGTATGATGCCCCAGCCTCATGTAATGGGCAACATGCCGTACGCCAACGTTCCAGGTCGCATGACGCAGCAGCAAATGCTTCAGCAGCAGCAACAGCTTCAGATGCAGATGCAGCAGAACCCACAAATGCGTCAGCTCACTCCTCAGCAATTGCAGCAGTACCAAGCTGTGCAGATGCAGAGGCGGCAGTTCCAAATGCAGCAGCAAGCGCAGATGCAGCGTCAGAACTCGATGAACTCGATGCAGCAAGGTGCTCAGCCTGGCCAGCCCAGTCAGCCCGGTCAGCCAGGACAGCTTGGTCAACCAGGACAGCCAGGTCAGCCAGGTCAGCCCGGACAACCAGGCCAGCAGCAGTTCCCTCAGCAGACTCTTCAGCGCCAAAACTCAATGCGTCAGCAGCAGCAGCAACAGCAAATGCAGCAGCCAGGTCAGCAGCAGAACCCTCAGCAACAACAGCAGCAGATGCAGCAGCAAATGAACCAGCAACCCGGCCAGAACCCAAACTTCATGCAGCAGCCTGGTCAGCAACAGCAGCAGCCAGGTCAGCAGCAAGGCCAGGGAGCGGCGCAGAACCAGCAGCAGAACGCTCAGCTTCAGCGAAGAAACTCGATGAACGGCGTCCGTCAGAGTTCCGATCTCTCTGGTCTCGGTGCCGAGTCGGCAGATTTCCTGAATCTCGACTTGTCGCAGTCGTTCATGGGTGACGATCTGTCTGTCGACGGCTCGCTGGGTGGCGATCTGCTGAAGAGCGGTGGTGATGGTCAGACGACTGGCATGAAGCGAACGCTGTCGCAGTCGCAGCAGCAAATGGCGGCCGCAGCAGCAGCGAACGCCGCCGCGTTCAAGCGAAGTAAGATCTCTGGTGCTCCTCCTGGGGGCGCGAACGCGCAGCGCGGCTCGAGTCCGCACTCTCCGTCGCAGTCGTCGTCCAACAACATGCAAAAGCCTGTGCAGGGTGCTGGCGCCACGTCCAAGACGCCTCCCATGAGTGCAGTGAATGCCAAGTAAGTATAAAAAAACCTACACAACAGCCATCATTGCCCCCGATCGAAATGGGCAGCACAGCGTCGCCCGCTTCGCGAGTCGCTCGCTCAAGTACGTGGCGTGTTCCCGTCGAGTCTCTTCGTTCTTCGTCCGTTTCGTGCATCTGTCCAGTGGCCATCGCTGTCCCACGCGCGTGGTGCGTGGAATCTCGAGCCCAAGAAGGAGAAGGCAAGAGCTGCTGCCTCCAATGGGACGAGGACGTGGAGCTGACCGACAGGGGACGAGGCCACGCGCAAGGAAGGTGGAAAGACAAGCGCTGCGATGAAGCAAGTCGTAGCAAACGAGCCAGTGAGGGGAAGGAGAAGGAGAGAGAGAGGGAGAGAGAGAGACCAAGACAAGACGCCGAAGGTCTGAAGCGGCGAGTGGAGGAAGCAGTACAATGCAAGCCGGCAGGCGGAGGCGATGTGAGTGTGTCATAATAGTTAGTGGACCGAATTCGATGATTGATTTTCCAACGCAATGTGTCTCTTCATACAGTTATTCAGTGCCTCGGTCTTTCAGAGCGAGGGTAGCTGAGTGGACTTGGTCCGCTCTCTGGTCGCCGTGCCTCCGAGTAAGCTGGTCTCGTGGGCAGCCGCTTCGGCCGTGGAGATGTAGTTCTCCAAGTACGACGACGGCGACGACACTGATGCTCGTGCTGACATCGATTGGACACTCGACCGTCGCCGGTGGACAGCTCCGACGCTGCTGCTGTTGGGATCCGGGCTTGAAAACTGCGGCCCTTCTCGTCGCGTGGACTCGAGCGCCTGCAAGACGGACGACCCAAGTCGCCTCGCTGTCGGGTCTTCAGCCATGTGGGCGTTCAAGAGCATCCGCCGACGGTACGCGGTGATCAGCACGGGGAACGGGATGGCCAGGTCGCCTAGTTTGCCCGACTGCAAGTCTTCGAAGAGCTTCACGACCGGGTTCGTAGAGCCACCGACTCCCTTGGTGGTACCAGAGGTGCTGCCTTTCCGGCTCGGAGACCGAGGCGAAGGCTGTGGTTTTGCAAGTGCCGTGCCTGGCCGTTGGCATGAAGAGCTCTGGTCTTTCGAGCTTGAGGTTCCGCTCGTGGGGCTGGTCTCCCCGTCTGGATCGACCCGCGGCTTGGCCTTGTGGAGCGGCTGCCTCTGCCGTGAGCGTTTGGGTTTTTCAGGGTTCATCATGCGCAAGAACTCGGTGAACGTGACTTCTCCGGATCCGTCTTTGTCGACTTGGCCGATGAGCTTCTGGACTTCGTCGCGGCTTCGTGCGAGACCCACCGACACTAATGGGTCCTCCAGCTCGTCCACACCGACTTCGCCAGAGCCGTCGGCGTCTAATGACTCGAACCAGCGCCTCAGCAGTGCCATTTTTTCGCGGGACTCTTTCAGGTGCGAGTTCTTGCCGTGCTTGTCGAGCCACCGGTGCTGGAACCACATGAGCTCGTCGAGATTCGTGTTTTTACGAGGCGACAGGCCGTCTGGATTGCTTTCACTGGGCTCGTCAGTCGGCGACGCAGCGGCTCCAGGGGCGGAAGCAGCTCGTGTCTCCTCAAACCGTCCACTCCTACTAATACTGCGTGGTGACGTGCTGGTCGGAGAGCCACTTGGTCTCATAAGACACGGCGATGGCGACAAGGCGTCATAGCGGAGGAGTGACCGGTAGCGTGAGGGGATCTTCATAACCACACACAGCAACGTCAACAAGTGTCATCACCCCTCACTCCCAGATCACAAGCTCCTACCTTGCGTGGGTGTGGTCGTAGCTCTTCTTCCTGGGCGCGAGGGCTTCTCCATCCTTGGCGGTGGAGCGTCGGGTCGGTGACGCTGGCGAACGACGTGGAATGGCTCGAAGACGGCGGCGGCGGTCGAGGCGATGACATGATGCGTAGGGACGAACGAAACCTCGTCGCAACAGCCTCAAGGCAGGGCAAGGCTCACCAAGACAAGCGTGTCAAGATGAAGAGCGTCCGTCGGTCGAAAGATGAGGATGCCTCTCATTTGCGTCCTACTATTTTTGGACTTCTCCTCTACACGCACGCACGCACGGATACAAAGTTTTTAAAACACGGCATCTTGGGATCACCTCCCTCGGGTGTTTTTCGTTCATCACATTTCATCATACGTAGGTAGGTACAGTACTCTAGCAGCCAGTTTTCCACACTATGCGTCGTTGGCCTCGCCTCCGTCAGCGTGGGGCTTCTTGGACTTGGCCAAGTGGCGCTTGTGCTGCTTCTGGAGGTCGTAGCCCGACACGGTGCTGATACGCCGACGCTGGAGTGGCGCCTTGACCAGCTTCTTGCGTCTCTCCATACTAATAAACAGTCACGCACATCAGTTAGTTCATCCATCTCCTCCCTTGGGAGTAGAATCAGTAGCACTGCCAACGCGTACCTGGCCTTCTTGAGCTTGAGCATCCAGTCTGGGACTTCACAGCCCGAGAGCTTCATCACGTTAGCGATGGATCGCAAGTACAGCATGTCGTCCTCCGTGAAGAACGTCACGGCAGCGCCCTGGCGGCCACCACGGCCTGTTCGACCAATACGGTGGATGTAGCTCACTGCGTCCTGCGGGAAGTCGTAGTTGATCACCATGTTGACGGCCTTGAAGTCGATACCTCGGCTCATGAGATCCGTACAGATGAGCACCCAGACTTGGCCCGTGCGGAACTGGCGCATGGTCTCATCACGCTGCTCTTTCGTGCGGTCGGCATGGACAGTGCCGACGTTGATGCCGTCGTACAGCAGCTCGTGGTACAGCTCGTTCGCTCGCTCCTTGTTCTGCACAAACAGCAGTGCCGGTACCTTGAGCCCACTCGTGATGAGGTTCTTCATGGCCACGAGTTTGCCTTCTTCCTTGCCCACGAAGATGAGCTTCTGGTCGATGGTCGTGGCGCCCGAGTTCTTGACACCGATCGAGACCTTGACGGGATCCCGCAGCACCGACTGGGCCATCTCTTCGACGCCCTGGAGCATCGTCGCACTGAACATCGCGCGCTGGACCTTGGGGTTCGTACACGCGGCCAGCACTTCGTCGATCTGCTCCACAAAGCCCATGTCGAAGAGCCGGTCGGCTTCGTCCAGACACACCATCTCGACCATGGACAAGTCGAGCTTGGCCTCCTGAATCAAGTGCACGAGACGCAGTGGCGTCGCGATCACGATGTCGTGGTTCACGGTGCAGTTGCTCTTGATCTGCGCGAGCATGGTCGACGCCGTGGCCTTGGACAGCAGCACGATGTGGAACTTGCGGCCGGCGGCCAGACGCGTAAACTCCTGGTGGATCTGCACCGACAGCTCACGCGTGGGCGATAGCACGACCGCTCGAATACCTTCCTGCTTTGGAGCTCCGAGGTTCGCGAGCATCGGGATCGCGAATGCCGCCGTCTTACCAGAGCCCGTAGGCGCCGTCGCGAGCAGGTCGCGGCCCAGCAGCATGCTCGGGATGGCCTGCATCTGGATCGCCGTCGGCTCCTTGTACTCGGACGCCTCGATGTTCTTGAGCAGCACGCCCCGCATCTTCTCCTGCGCGGCGTTGAGCTTCATGGCCGCGAACGTCGCGATGGGTGCTGGCACACCCGTGCCATCCACGCGAATGTTCATCTGCTTACGGAACAACCGCACTTCCTCCCTACAAAACACAGAACCATCAGCCTACCAGTCCAGTAGAGGAAAGACCACATACAGAAAACCACTCACTTCTCGCGCTCGGCCTGCGTGTCGGCCTTGCTCTTCTTGCTCTTGTTCTTGGTCTTGCCGGCGGCCTTGGTCTCTTCATCGCGGCCGTTCTTGAACAGCTCCACCTCGTCGTCCTCTTCATCCTCATCCTCCTCGTCGTCTTCCTCCTCCTCTGCCTCCTCCTCCACAAGCTTCTCCTCTTCGTTCTCCTCTTCGCTGCCCTCCTCCGTGGCCTCGCTGGCCATCGACGCCGAGCGCTTCCTGCGCTTGCGGTGCTTCTTCTTCTTCTGGTCGGCCGCCTTTCCGCTCTCCGCGGCCTTGGGCGCCAGCAGCATCGACGCCTGTCGTCGCTCCTCCTCCACCAGCTTCTCCTCTTCGATCGCGCCTTCGCTCAGCTTGCGCTTGCGTCGCGGCGTGCTGCCGGTCTTCTTCTTGGACTTGGACGGCTTTTCTTCGGGCGTCTCATTACCTGCCCACGCAGGGATCATGTCCACGCTGATCTTACGCTCGCGCTTGGCGGCCTTCGACTCCTTGGGCTTGCTCTGCACAGCGTCAAAGCCGAAGAAGTCCAGCGCACTCGCGCTCGCGGCCTTGGTCTTGGCAGTCGCATCTGTATTACAAATCGAATAAACAAGTCAATATGGAGCTGCGGATTGCGGGAGCTACAGGACACTATAGAGCGTGTAACCAACGCACCTGACGGTTTCTTGAAGTGCTGCTTCGCGCCCTGGATACGCTGCGAGTCGAACTTGACGCCTCGCGCCAATGCGCCGAAGAAACCTTGCGAGCCCGTCGCCATTTTCGTCGTCAATTTTTTTGGTCCGATTGTTGCCGTTGCCCCAATCGAAGCCGCACCCAGTCAAAGCAATCACGTTAAGAACGTAATTGTTAACTGTTAGCAACTATCTTCAGACTCAGCCCTGAGTATTATCAGACATAATGTTGTGTGAGACCAAGATGAAGCAAAAAAAACTGGTTAGATGTCAGGGCGAGGTGCCCCAACAGAGCTTAAACCATCCAAGAGGTTTGGATACGCAAACGCGCAATCCCGTCCTTGTCGAGGGAGATGCTAACCGTCTCTCGGCTCAACGAACACGAATTTTCTAATGAAAAAAATGGTGATCCGTTGACTTCACAGTTGGTCTCCTCTTCGAAATCCACTGCTGCAGTGACCATACAAATTTCAAATGAAGCGGAAGGTTTGACTACACTTACCTCTATTTTCAAATATTTGGATCATTTCGTACGATCATTTGAGACCAAAACATGGTCTTATGGAGGAATGTAGCTATTCGTTGGCCTGGAATGTAGCCATGTCGACGCTCATGACCAGCGCAAAGTCGTTGGCCGACGCGCTGTGCTTGATCAGCGTCTTGCCCACGCGGCGAGCGTACTTATCTCCATGCTATCCAACATCAATAAACAACATCAACATCAGTCATAGAGCCATGAGTGATTCTACAAGGGAACACGAGACTCACCGTGACTAGAAGCTGAAGCACAGACACAGCGCCATTGCGCAGTGTTCGCTGTGCGGCAGCCGTGGTCCCGAGCAAGGCGATGTCGACGAGAGCATCAATCAAATGCAGCGTCTGCACGGCTTCATCAGCAGCGTCATCACTGCCACGCAAGAGAACCTGCAGCACAGCGAGCGCGTCGAGCTTGGAGTCGTCGTCCTCTGAGTCCGCTCGCAAGTAGCGCAGCAGCGCGGGGATGCACTTGACGCCCAGCACTTCGATCAGAAGGTCCTTCTCGGCCAACAGGCTGCTGACAAACGTCGCGATCCCTTTGGCAGCCTCACAGGCCGAGTTGATGGCGATGATGGCGTTGTTCTTGATAGCGAGACTGTCGTGGTGGAGACACTTGACCAGCGGCTCGACGCCGAACTCGACAATGCGTGGCTTGGCGTCTTCGACTGTGGACAGCGCCATGATCCCAGCGACGAGACACCGCGTGAGCTCGACGTGGAGCGTCTCTCCACAGTGCTGGAAGCTGTCAGGCGCTGCCACTGCCAGTACTTTCGAGAGTACTTTGAGGCAGATCTCGACGCCGCCCTGGTGGATCGCGATGCGCTTGCCCTGGTCGTGGGTCGCGGCATTGAGCACGATGAGCGCTGCACTGTGGACGGTCGGCGCGTCGTAGATCACACACTTCTTGAGCACACCCAGCACAGGCGACGTGATCGCACAGTCGGCGCAGGCCTGCGCGCCTTCAAACACCCGCGTGAGGTTGGCCAAGATGCCCAGTACGGCACTCACAACAGGCTCGGATACCATCTTCAGCGGCTGTGAGTTGATCATACTAGTGATCTTGCTGACGATCTCGATGCGCGACGCCAACAACAGAGACCCTTCGTTTGACAGCGTGAGGTTCTGGAAGATGCTGCAGGCTGCGAGCACCGCCGGCGGGTCGCGGTCGTCCAGCAGGGTCGTGGCCGCTCGCAGCATGGCCTCGGTGCTCAGCTCGTCGCTGCTGCTTGGATCCTACACACACACACGAAAGGATTAGGAGATCTTTCGAGTTAATACAGTGCTGGAGAGACAGCGAGCGCACATTGTTGTAGAGCACGAGCGAGGCGATGACGTGTGCGGCGTTCACACGAACGTCGAGCGACGGTGAGTCCGTGAGATCGGCACACGCGAACATGAGCTCGTGGTTCACGGCCTGGTATTTGGTCTCCTGGTTGCTCAACAGCTCACGCAGCTCCGCCAGGGCTCGCGCTCGGTCTTCGTACGGCAGGTCGTCGGCCACGAGCAGCTCTGCATACTTGGGGATCACGCGGTGGCCAAACGCACGGTGGACCTACAAGACGGATAGAGGATCACAGGGGGTCAGAGAGGAGAGAGCTTCGCCCTGTGGCTGGATATGATCAAAGACAGGTCACCTCTTTGGAGTCGTAGGACTCGTTGAAGCCCGCATCGAGATACGGGTGGCGGTCGGCCAAGTGGTCACTACGGAGACCGTGAGCTCATGATGGAGAGACACCAAGAGCATTGAGTCTAGAGGGGCTTACCTGACGCGGTGCATGGTGGCAGAAGTGCGGCTTCACGCAATGCTTGAGGTCGGTGAATGAGAGCTGTCGTGTCTGAGGGCTCAGTTCCCAAGATAGAGACACAAGGCTTTCAAAATGAGACCGTCAAGTTGACTCTATTTTTTTCTTTTGCTACTTCGAACGGCGTGGATACTGGGAGCTGGAGACGCAGGGAAGGAAAACGAGACAGGCTCTCCTCTGTCAGGAGGCCCGCCAGCGGTGGCCGTCGTGTACTGAAAACCACGAGCGACGCGAGGCGAAGGGATCTCTCAGGCAGAGTCACTCCGAAGAGGCTCTGGGAAACGTCTATCAGTCACGTACGCACGGCCAAGCAGCGGCGTTCCCGGCGCCAACCTTTCGGCGGGACACCGGTGCCTACTGCTCCGCTCCGTGCGGGTTTGTTCAGACCGCCCGACGCAGTGCTTCTCATCATAGAGATCCCTCTTCCTCGTGAAGCTCGTGGTAGACAAGAAAGACGCGGACGTATCCACTGGCTGGCCTTGAGTCCGTCGTAGATGGAGAGCCCTACGAGAAGAGCACACTTGGGTTCGTTGGGGTTAATGGAGGGTTAGCATAAATTACCACGCGAGTCCATCCATCCTTCACACACTCACACAGGCAAGCGGGGGTGCCCACAAAATGCATGCAACGGGCACAGACGCACCTACTTTCTAACTAAAGCCCTATGAATATCCGTGCAAAAGGCCATTTGCTTTGGCTTCTTCTCCATCCACACATCCGTTGGATGGAGATCGACCGTGGGCAAATAGAGGCCACTAGCAGTGAAGAGACAAGCGAGGAGGCATGGGGACATGGCCTCTACTTCTTGTCCTTCTTTGGCGCACGGTAGGATCCGACAACCACGGCGTGGTCACGTTCGTACGGCTCCAAGGTGAGTTGCTCGCTCGGTTTGAATTGTTCTTGCTGCAACTTTTTCACTTCACGGGCGAAGACCGCCTCAGCAGGTGCAGTAGAATCGATGCAACTCGCCTTGATAGAAATGACGAAGTGACCGCCGTTCTTCAAAAAGTAACTAGCGTTCAGTGCGACGATACGCGCCTGGTCTGGCTGCGCGACGTCGGCAAACACAGTGTCCACCATGGGCACGAGCATGCGGTACTTGAGCGGGTGACGCGCGTCTTCGATGATCGGGATGACGTTGGTACGCGACTTGGCCACGTTGATGAGGTCGCGTCCGGAGCGGTGAGAAAACTCGACGGCGTACACGGCGCCCGTGGGGCCGACGATGTCCGAGACGTGCGAGACGGTCGTTCCTGAAGCTCCGCCGAGGTACAGCACCTTGGAACCAGGGCCCATCCAAATGTTGTCGACACCGCCGAGGATCGCAGCGGCGATCTTGGAGCGGAACGGGTTCCACACGCGGTACTCGACCTTCTCCGAGCCTTCGCCCGAGGCCGATGGCACGTCGACCGAGATGCGCTTCTCGCCGTAGACGCTCTTGCCGGGCGTCGAGTTGAGCGTCACGAGTGCGTCTTCCTTGCCACGCGCGATGAACACGCCGGCGTGGCGGTGCGGCTCCACGATGACCTTGGCGCCGCCCTTCATGCCACCGGCGGCACCGCCGCGGCCTCCTCCACGGCCTCCGCCACGGCCGCCGAAGCCGCCACGACCACCGCCGCGGCCGCCACGGTCACCACCACGGCCTCCGCCACGGCCGCCAAAGCCACCGCGTCCGCCTGGGGCTCCACCGCGACCGCCGAAGCCGCCACGGCCGCCACGGTCTCCACCACGGCCGCCACCGCGGCCACCGCCGCGTCCACCAAAGCCACCACGTCCAGACATTCTTGAATAGGAGGTAGTTGACGGGGTCTTGAACTTGAGAAGAGCTGGAGAAGCAGCGCTTGAAGTCTTGGATTGTGAGAGCGAGAGGGGATTTTCCCGAGCCAAATGGAGCTCTTGGCTCGAAAAGCTCACGTCCGTTGGTGTCCACCAACCAATTTCAGCCAATCATCTATTCAAATGAGTACATAATTCCCAAAACAAGGTGAGATATTCATATCAGGATGAAAACCAGGCTGTATATTGTTGAAGTGGTCTCATTACTCCACGACGGTGGCGTGGTCGCGCACGACTAGGAACCCCCACTCCCAGTCGACGTCCCAGGGCCACTGCTGCCAGAGCCACACTTTCTTGGACTCGTCCAGCTCCGACACGTGCTTGCGGTACAGCAGCGCCACCTCGCCCATCGACCGCTCGCCTCGCGACGCCGCACTCACGCGTCGCTGGATCTTCGTGTTCGTGGACCACGGCACCTCTGCGTTCCAGAATTCCTCCACCAGCTCATCAAAGAGCTGTAGTTCCGCCTCTGTGAGCGGCGCGATGTGTCCACGCGCGTCCTGAGCGGCCTGTCTGCTGGCGAGTGCCGCCACACTCTTACGTTCCTCTTCGTCCGTCGCGGCCTCCAGCATATCCGCCAGTAGCTTGGCCCGCTGGGTCCACGTATCTAGTAGAAGCTCCAGAAACGCGTCGCAGTCGATCTTCTTAGCGGCGTTCAAAGACGCGTTGCGCGTGACGGCCGTCATCGCAAACATCTTCTCTTCCAGCTCGGCCTTAGCACCGCGTGGCCACACGTACTCGACCTTGAGCTCTCTGAAATGCGAGTGCCAGAAGCGAAAGTTCCAGTAGTACTCCTCCTCGAACAGCTCCGCGATGACGGCCTGTGCGACTGTGAGCGGCACACCGAGATTGTAGAACACGACTTCAGCCAGTGAGCCGGCGTCCTCGGGCTTGAAGCTCGCAGTCGTGTAGCTTCCAGCAGCGGCCTTGAGCCGGTGGACGCTTTCGATCATGTGGAGGAACGCACGCATCTTCTCTGGTGGATTGTACTTGTCGTCCAGTCCACAGAGCGACGCAAACGTCCGTACACGAGCGTGGGTCGATGACTGCAGAAGAATGGAGACCGTGCCGTTGATCTGGTCCAGAGCCAAGCGTCGAGACGACGTGCGCGCGGAAATATACTTGATCACGAACTCAGGAAACGACTCGCTGAGCCCGCCGTTTGTAGGCAGCAGCACGGTCGACGAGCCGACTTCGACTGCCATTTTCTGCTCGTAGACGTCGACGATCACCGTCATGAGCAGCGAGAGATGCATGCGGTGGTCGGTCGCCGACGTGGAGCCGCCTTTGCCGGGGCCTCCGCCTCCGAAGCCGTTACCGTGGAGCTTTGTGAGCTGCGTTTGCTTGTACGGAAGCAAAGGGTTGGTCGTCTGGCGTCTCCAGACGCGCACTCGCTTGCAGCATTGGCTCAGACGCTCATTGCGGACCAGGTCTTCGCCCTGCAGAGTCTGAAGTTGTGGCGTCGGACTCACACCGCGAGACGGATGAACGATCGGACTCAGTGGGATGGAGGCGTGGGTCACTGGCAGTGATCGAAAGAGCTCCGTCTCCTGCTTGAACCGCTCGCGGAACTCGGCCCGCGACTGCGCAAGAGAGCCCTTGAGCTGGGCGTGCTTCTGCTCGGCACTCGCTCGCGTCAACGTGTCCAGCGTCATTGCCTAAATGCACGTCGAGAAAGAAAGTGTCAGGATAACCAAGGTGTTCATTCTATTCTCGTCTTCAAACATCCCCTTCTTCATCGACAAATCCGATCTCGAGCAGCTCGTCGAGCGAGCGGTAGTTGTAGGTGTACGTGAAGCCGTTCTCGACCTTAAACACCAGGAACTCGTCATTGGCGTCGGCCAACTTGGCCTTGACTCGCATGCCGTCACGCATAAGTCGACCGACGTAGCTGCAGTTGGTTGAGAAGTCGATGGGGCGGCCGTTCTCCAGTACGCCGTGGATTTCCGCGTGGCCGTCGGCGTGGAGCACGAGCTCCGAGGCTGCGATGCCACGGTTGTCCGACGACGTCATGTCGCTGTAGCTCGTATCGCACATGATCACTTCCTGGAAAAGAGACGCGTCATTTGGGTCCTTCACTTCAGGTTGCTTGATCACTGTAGGGCACGTGCCGTGGGGCGTGTGGCCCACCACGAGCCGCGTGATGCCGTTGTCCTGCAGCGACTTGGCGATGGCTTTCGGCAGAGGCACGGGCATCCCCGACTTGTCCAAGTGGCGGCCCATGACCACGCTGTGCTTGTACGAGTACAGCACGTACTCCAGCAGCTCGTTGCCGCCCCGCGTGAGTCGGTCTTCCGACCACGTTGGCTGGTCGAGCCACTCCTGCACTTGGCCTCGGTACCACGCGTTCAGCTTGTCCACCCACTCGTGGACGTCCTCGTAGATCTTCGGGTCCTGCGGCACGCGGCCCAGTGCGTTCGTCGCTAGAATATCCTGCTCCGTCGTGCTGGCGGCGGGGCTGATGATGCCGCCGTGCACGAACAGCGTCTTGTGCGAGATGAACGCGAGGCTGCCGAGCTTCAGGAACTCGCGCAGCACGCCGCCTTCGTCCACACTGCGGTGAAACGACTCCACGACGTCCTCGTCACTGACGGCGGCGTTGGTCTCACTTAACTCGCGACGCCGCTGCTCGAAATCCCCGTGCGAGCCCATGGTGTACGACAGCATCCAGTGGAGACGGTTCACCTTGGTGTTAAAGGGCGAGAGATCCGGCGGCTCAGCAGCCTCACACGTGCCTTGGGTGTCGTCTGCCGCGGCTGCTGATCCTGCTGCTGCTGCCTCCGCCGCCTTCTTCGCTAGGAACTTGGGGATCGTCATGCGTCGCTCCTCCGGCACCCACACGGGGCCTTCACGGATCTCTAGACACGTATATACTAGTATGAGCTACAGAGTAACCATACGAGAGAGGGAGGGTATGTAACCTACGCGGCGCCATGGTCGCGAGGTCGAGCTGGCTGTCGTGTAACTCGGACGTGAAGCGCATCTTGTTGACGTCACGGTTACCCACGAGCAGCACGACACGGTCCGGATGCTGCTTCTTCAGACGCACGAGCTCATCGTAACAGCTACTCACACACACAACCACAGCGTCAGAGTCCTTCTCTATTGTGTAGTGTCCATATAGAAGCGTACTGCAGCGTGTTGTCGCCCTTGTCGCCGCCGTCACCGCCGAAGACCAACAGACAGTCGTCCTGCAGCTCCAGCTCTCGCTCTTGTGCGTCGCGGAAGCGAAGACACGTCGACTGGCGTACGACGTTGCGCACGTACTGCCAGTTTCCCTCCATGTCCGTCAGGAAGCACACGCGTGACGCCGCCATCGCCGTTGACAGCATCCGCTTCATTGTGCTTCCAGCCTCAATTTTCGACGAGGAGCTCCGTCAAAAGTGGGTTGATCAACATATTTACAGCCAATCACATCAACTTGATATGATTTTGACCAATGATCATCACTTGCATCGTGTTTTCTAATCTGGCCAGGGATGAATGTTGCTCGAAGGGAATAACCTTTGATTTTGCATAGAATCGACCTCTCAATGGGAGATTCAAGGTTTATTTAGTGGTGAGGTTTTATGGACCACCACACCAGCCGACCACCATCAACCATCGGCATCCGTCCGCGCATCCGTCCGCACGTGAGCTCTACAGGAAATCATCATGCTCACCCGCGTGCTTCCGACCGCTGCGCGCGCCGCGTTCGCGCCATGGACCGCCGTCAGCTCCTCCGCCATCACGACCGCCACTGGTGCGTGCATTTTCTTTGCTTTTCCGGCTTCTTCCAGTGCCATATTCGCACCAGAAGCCGTCCTAATACTCGGTCAAAACGAGCGGCTCTCACGCATTTTGTTGTATGACTTGACCAGTGCGCCGCCCAGCGTTCCACCTCACGAGCGTGACGGACGCGTTCGCGCACCTGCGCGTGATTGAGGAGCCGCTGGCGTCCAACTCGATCATCATGGAGTGCCTCAACCGCAACGCGCGCCGCCCGAAGAAGGCCAACCACGGCAAGCGCCCGTGCTCGCACTTCAGAAGACGGCAGAAGCGCCTCAGCCGACGAAACGCCGCCAAGTAAATGGACACCAAGTCCATTGCTAGCTCACTCGCGCATCATCAGGCACACAGAGGCACACACCCACCGCCACCACGTAGAGACAGACCCCCGTAGTCGAGAGCTTCCTCCCGTCCGCCTTTCTCTAGTGAAAGGACCCCTTGGGCTCAGGAGCTCCTTAGAATGAAAGAAACAATCAGAAAAACAACGAAAACCACCCGCAGGCTTCTTGGCATGAATTCCTTTCCTATTGACACACGCACACCACGCACGACTTGGGTTGTGTTTCTCTTCCTCCTCCTTCTTCCTCTCTCACTCATCTCTCTTGTTGCCTATCACTACTAATGGTCCTACCCTACCGTAAATATACTACCGTACCCCCATCAAAGACTACAGGCTGAGTTCGTCCTCGCCGCCAGGAGCACTGGGCTGGCCACCGTTCTGCATCTGACGATACTGCTGCGTCACGGCCGCGCGACGACGGTCGTCCATGAGCTGCTGCTGGAGCTGCAGCTTGCGCACGTGCTCGCGGAGATCGTGGCAGCGCGGCACCTTACACTCGTACTGGCGACACTGGCGCGCGTGGAGCTGCAGCAACGCCCACACGCGACGGCACACTGTACAGCCGCCCAGCGCACGCAGCTTGCAGTGGGACCCGTGCCGCATGAGCTCCTTCATCTTGTCGCAGTTGGCAGAGCCGCACGAGCCATCGCAGCCACTCGAGTGCACCAGGAGCTGCATGTGGAGGCGCACGTTCTTGGCTCGCTGCTCGCGCAGACGACGCTGTTCGTCCGTGAGCGAGCCGTGGACTTGGCCGCCCTTGGCACCAGCCCCCGCAGCACCACTCGTCGGGATCTTCTCCAGCGGGTGCTCGTGCTTCTCCTTGGCGTAGCAAGCGTCGCACACGTCGAAGTCCGGACACTGGTGGCAGTGCCAGCGGTTGCCCTGCACGATGTCGCGGGTACACGAGTTGCATTCGTACACGTACGCGTTCGGGTTCGGGTTGCCGAGGTGGTACAGTGCCATCATGGACGAGTGCTTGGCACGCCGCAGCTCGTCGAACTGATAGTGGTTGCCCTGGCACAGACTCAGGAACGCCTGGCGCGTGTCGAAGTACTCGCTGTCGTTGATCTCGTCCGGGTCTGCACACTTCTCCGGCCACGTCACTGGCTCCGGCACGAGCTTTTGGATCTGGTCGTTAAGCTTCGCGTTCGTGGTCGCCAGCACCTTGGCCTTCTGGTAGCAGCCGTCACACACCGTCACATGCACAGACTTGGGGTTCAAGCCAATCTCCGTGGTCGTCGTTGGATCCCGCCACAGCGTGCCCTTGATCACCGGAGTGTTACACAGGCGGCAGTACGGCTGCAGCTTGACAACCAGGAAGTCGTCCTTCATCGGCTCGATCACTTCACCCATCTTCTTCATTAGAGGGTCCGTCACCGTGCGATCGACGTCGTCCAGAGATTTGAAGACTCGGTCTTTCTTCTCCTTCTTCTCGACCACGAGCGTGGCCTCGTCCGCAGTGTCGCCGCCAGCATCATCGTCGCCGTCGTCGTCGCCTTCCGCATCTGAACCTGTCGCATTCTCGTCGCCATCTCCGCCCGCACCACCGGCTGTACTCGTCTTCCGTCGCTTCGTCTTCTTCGCCTTCGACTTCTTGCTTGTCTTCTTGGTTTCCGACGTTGACGATTTCCGCTTGTTGCCACCCTTCTTTGCCTTCTTGGGCTTCTCCGCCTCGAGTTTTTCGATCACCTCTTCAGCCAGACCCACCCAGTAGTCGCCTTCAAAGTACGGCAGCAAGCACGCCGTGTTGTCGTTGCGCCAGTACTCATCGTAAATGTTCGAGATGTGCAGCGCCACGCCTTCTTCCTGCGCTTTCGTGAGCATGTCAACGTACCACTGCCGCAGTCGATCCGACTTTGGCGTCTTCTGGGCTTCCGGGTGACAATACAGGATGTAATCATCACCCTTCAGAGGCGGACACGCCCACAAATGCGCCGTGTGGAACCCACGCTGACGCACAAACTCCAGATACGCGATCAGCAGCTCGTGGTACACCTTCGTTCGCAGATGAGCTGGCTCAAAGTAGTTCACCGAGTCCAAGTACGAGATGTACACGCGACGCGAGTTGCACTCGGCTTCTTGCTCGTCAAACTCGTGGACGTACATACCGAAGAGCAGCACTGACACACCATGGATCTCCTGGAACATACAGATACACTTCGACTTGAATCGGTGCTCCGATGTGTACTTGTGCGAGTCCTTGTACCGCTGGAACATCTTGTCGCGAACCATGAGCTGCTTTTCAATGTTCGACACGAGTCGCACCGTCAAATGCTCCGCCGTCGCGATCTCCTTCACGTTCTTGTTGGTCCAACGCGCTTCGTCTTCTCGCTCTTCCTGCAGAGCCTTGTAGATGCGACGCTCCAAAAAGTCCGACAGCTTCGTTCGCATCAGGTCCTTCGCGTTGAAAGCGTGCTTGCCCACGGTGTACTTCTCTGGCTCCTTGATGCGGTGGTCCAGCAAGCACTCCGGACACAGAAACTCGCTGCCTGGCGTCGACGATATCGAGTGCCCACTTGCCCCTGCCGGAGTCTGTGGCCCGTTGTTTGCCTTTCCGGAGTTGGGCTCGTTCTTGACGACTTGCGGCTTTTTCTCAGCATCGATCTTGCCATTGAAGAGCGCACAGATCTGATGGACCCATCGGTTACATGTGTCACACTGCACCCACGGCTCTTCGTGCACTTCGTCGTTCTTCTTCTTGCTCAACTCGGTCTTCTTGTACGACTTGCCCTCGTTGCCACGAATGGATTCAGGCAGGTTGTTGAAGCACGGCTGGCAGCAGTGGTACTTGTTGTCCGGTGCACAATAGTAGTAGCAGTTGCGACGAATCCGACTGTTGCACTCACCGTTGCAGTATAACACGGCAGGCTCGAACACCATCCTCTCGACACCACACAGACGGCACGAGCTGTCCTTTTCACGAGCAATCTTCTCTTCTTCGAACACCTCCGCCTCCAGCTTCCGGATCTCCGCGTTGAAGTCGTTCAGCATGTCCTTCGCGAGATTGTACACGTCCTGGTCTTCGCTGTTGTACGTCTTGGCGTTGTTGAACGTTGTCCGCACGTCCAGCGCAAACTGATCCATGTGCTTGTACACGCCAGCGTCCAACTTCTTCTTGATCGTTCCCAAATCCATTGGACGACGGATGATCTTGAAGTAGTTCGGGATTCCAAGTGCGACAGGGTCAACTGGACTGCTGAACACCCACCCAAACTTGTGCTCCATCATGCCCTTCAGCAAGCCTTCGAGTCGCTTCTTCAGCGTGGCCGGCTGCACAGTCGAGTTGTAGCCGATAACGAGCGAGTCGATGTGGCTCTTCAGTTGCTCGTTTGTCAGCTCGTTCAGCATCGACGTTGGAACATCACCGGATGCGGGACTTGGGCCAACAACAACAGTCGGCGACGGTGCCGGCACCGGCACAACTGCACTCACAGTCGTGTTCACGGTCACCGCTGCAGGCTCAGCCTTCACCTTGGCGGCATCCATGCGCTTGTGCTCCATCATCATCGCGTTCAGCTTCGAGTTGTTCATGGTCAACGGGTTCACTGGCGGCTCGCTTCGCACTGGCTCCTTCTTTGTGGTGCTTTGAACTGGGGCTGTCGGAGCAACTGGCTTTGGTGCTGGAGGCGCTGTCGGTGCTGGGGCCGGTGCAGAAGACTGCAAGTCCATCGGCATCTCGAGTGGCTTCCCCGCCAAGCCCATACCCATTTCGCTACCAAGAGTCATTCCCAGGCTCTGTCCGAGAATGTCGTTCGCAGCTTGGCTCGTACTTCCAGGTGGACGAGTGGCCTGGGCTTGCGACGTGGCCGGAGCCTGAGTCTGCACCGCAGGCGATTGCGCTTGCTTGAGCTGCATTGCGAACGACTGGGGAGGTTGCTGAGCAGGTTGCTGCACAGGCTGCTGAACAGGTTGCTGCATAGGCTTCTGCATGGGCTGCTGAGGCTGCTGAGGCTGCTGTTGAGGCGGAGCCATCGGCATTGGTCCCGATTGAAGCCCTGGTGGCATCGGCATCGGCTGCATGTTGGCTGGGAACTGCGTGTGGCCGTTCGACGGCTGCGCTGGTGGAGCTGTAGGCTGGTTACTCGCCGCTTGCGGTGGAACGCCACCGACCGGTGCTCCATTCACACGAGCGTTGATCACATGCTTCACGATCCGGTGCTGACTGGAACACTTCTTGTACTTTTGGTTCAAGTCTTGCAAAGTCACCTTCTTGGCCTGCACCTGCGCGTCAAGCTGGCTCTGCATCGCTGGATCTTGAGTCGTATTCCGCATCTGCATGAGCTGCCCGCACTCGTTCACAATCGCGTTCATCTGGCGTCGCACCTGCTCGGCGTAGCTTTCCAGCTTCTTCGAGTTCAGATTGAGCTGTTCAAGGCTCACACCACCAAGTCGCTGCTGAATCACAGCCAATTGACGGTTCTCTTCTTCACTCAAGCCAGGTACACTTGTCGGCTGCACCGTTGGCTGCGGCGCCGCGCGGCCACCACTTTGTTGCGGCTGAGACTGCGGTGGCTGCGGCATCGGTTGCGAAGACGCGTTGCCCACCGAAGGCCGTCCGGTCATTGGCTGCTGAGGCGTCTGACCAGCTTGAGCGTGCGGCTGAGGAGGAGTCGGGGTCTGAGACTGAAGCTGAGGAGGCATCGCGAGAGGCGTCTGGAACTGCATGTTGTTCTGACCATTCGGCAACGTTGGCTGCTGTTGCTCCATCGGAGCTGACGCAGGCGCGGACGGGGGCATCTGTCCGTTTGCTTGAGCCTGGCCTTGCTGCAATCGGCGCTCGTTTGCTGCTTGGATCTGCTGCAACGCACGATCGGCGTCCATCATCAGCGAGCCATTGCGCTCCTTCACTTCAACTGGGAAGCGAAGCAGTTGACACACCAGACAGTTCAAGTTCTCACACTGCTGGAAGTGCGAGAGCACGTACTTGGACGAGATGCAGTGCGAGTATGAGCACGCCGACGCATCCTTGACCTGGCATTCACCCATGTGCTGCCACAGGCGCTTCATTTCTCCACAGCTTGGCGTCGCGACACAAGTACCCTCCGGCGCCTTACACCACATCGCGTGGCGCAAAAGTAACAGGCGCTGCTGTTGCCGTTGCAAGACCGCCTTCGAGTTCGCGTTCATGATGTCACTCGTCGTCATCGACTGCAGCTTGTTGTGGTACTCGCGGGTCTGCTTCTCCTCCATCGCCGACGTCACTTGCTGCGCCCTCGCCTTGAACTGACGGAGAAACTGCGCGGATCGGCTCTGGTTCGCCGCAGACATGGCAGCAGCCGCGTTGTTCGCCGCAACTGCGTCCATCATGGCTTGCTGTGCGTTCGCCTCCGAGCCCGAAGAGATCGACAGACGATTCGCCATGGCACCGCTGGTCGCTGGCTGCTGTGATGGTGCGTTCTGCAACTCAAGTGGCATCGGAATAGCCTGGGGCGTCTCCGTCTTCACCGTCACGGATGGTCCTTGCAACTCTGGTGGCATCTGAATCATCTGAGATACCATTGGAGCCATGCTAGTCTGCGGAGCAACTGGTTGCGGCACAACAGGCTCTGGCCTTGACGTGGTGTTCATAGTTGGTGCCTGAGGCATCGTCTGACGAGGAGCAGCCGAAGTCATCGTCGCTGGAGTCTGCCCTTGCTGGCTCGTTGCCGGCGCTCGGCTCGCTGCCGGATCCGTGCGAACTCGCTGCTGCGTCTGCGCCGCACGCACGATGTTCTTCAAACGGCCTTGCAACGTGCTCGTGTTCGCGTACTCGTCCCTCGATGCAGAAATCCGATAGCATTCTTCCTCTAACCGTCTCGCCATCTCGGGTAACCGCTGCAACCAGTTTGCCGGTGCGTTGGATCGCTGGCTCTGCAGCACGCGCATGATATGATTCAGCATTTCCTTTCGAAGAGCGTGGTCAGCTGCAGAATGCCACGGCTGGCGAGTCACGGGTGTAGTACCACCACCAAGAGTCGTGCCTGTGGCGGCTGCTGGCGTCGTAGCTCCTTGCATCTGTCGCTGGGCATTGGTCGCAGCGTTCGTCGCGGTGGTCGTTGCTGGCGTCGTGACTTGTGGCTGAGTGGTCTGTCGCTGTGGCTGCTGCTGAGCGGATACTGGAACTCCTGCTTGCATGTTGCCGCCGTTCGCGACCGCCTGGGCTTGGGCCTGCAACGCCATTTGCTGCTGCTGAAGCATTTGCAGTTGCTGCTGTCGCTGCAACTGGGTTGCGGCTTGTGCGTTGTTCTGCGGCGGGCCTGCTGCCTGGACTTGAGCCTGCACCTGCATCGCCTTGGCCTGGAGCTGCTGCTGCATGTTCAAGTACTGGAGCTGCGCTTGCCGCTGCTGGAGCGTGCGAAGATACTCTTGCTGCTGCTGTTGCTGTTGTTGCTGCTGCTGCTGAGGCGGGAAGTACATTTGCGCGCCGTTCATGCCGTTCATTCCGTTCATTCCGTTCATCCCGTTCATCCCGTTCATGCCGTTCATGCCGTTCATGCCGCCGTTCATATTGAGCATCATGTTGTTCATCTGCTGCGGCTGCATGCCGTACGCGCCGCCCATGAACATCGGGTTCATGCCGAGCCCCATGTTCACGTCCGGCATGAAGTTCCCGCCCATTCCTGGATTCATCGCGCCCGCCATGTTCAGCTGCTGCATCATGTTCACGTTCATGTTGTTGTTCATGGCGTTGCCGCTCATGTCCATGCCGTTGAACGTCGACGCTGTTGAGGTCGGGACTGTGTTGGTGCCGTTCATCGTCGCTCGGTTCTGCTGCGCCACCGCCGCTGCCGACGTCGCCACGTTGTTGTTGTTG
>JAADXB010000061.1:0-30211 GCA_023337495.1 Pythium diclinum | reverse complement strand
GAAGAACACATACGGCGTTCGAGAGACAGCAATTTGGGCAGCGGAGGAGGTCGAGGCGCGCGACAGGGGGACGAGATCCTTTGAACCTCTCAAAACCTATACTCCTCCTCCATCCGTCCCATTCGCAGAGAAGCCGCCGTCCATGTCGGCCCATCCGCACCTCCCAAATTGCATTTGAGCGGCTGGGCGACCACCTCCATCTGCCAACCACTTCGATGGCTGCACAGAAAGCGAAGAACACCAAGGAATTCCCATTTTAGATTAGGCACTCCAAAATGTTAGATTTGGGCTGCATTTGGAAACACACTAGCGGACTTCTAGTCGGCCAACGAGCCCGCCCACCTTCAAGCTCAAGGTTTGTCGATCGAGAGACAATGTTTCTCTGTGTGCATTTAGCTTTTGCAACGTTTTTGTTCGGGGCCGGAAGGAGTCTCGCGGAACTTGAGACCGTTGTCACGCTGTCACTTTCCCCAATCGCAGGCTGCGATTCGTGCTGCCGTTCCCCCCACCTGTGAAAACCAACAAATCGGACGCCTCGTTTTTCTGCTCCTCGGCCTCTGATTGGCTAAGTTTGGCCAACCACGTCGTCGGTGGCCCACAAAACATGCCGTGGTTGTGGTCATCCACCTGCGTCCCGAATACAAGCCCCTCCGAATGTTACGCGAATGTTTCATGAGTGCGTGACGGTTGTTTCAACCGTGTCTTGCCGACCATCTCAACCCGATAGCTGACGAAGGTCGGAGCTCACGAAGATTAGGGGTACGAAACCAGGAAGGAATCTTGCGCATTTTCAACAACCTCTGTGCAGTCGCCCTCTCGCACGCATGCACCTACAGCCACCGCAACCTCAATTTGCTGAAGAGCTGAACTCAACAAGATCGAAATACAGCACATACTCAACCCAAACTGACTGATTCTGTGATTCTGGAAAGCACACGCCCGACCATGTCTGTACATGTAAGTTGAATGAGTGGAGGAGGGGACTCCCCCCGCGGAGGGAGGGGGGAGGGGAAGACGGACTTCATCCCAGCGCATCTCGAGGCGAAGGGGCGGTCAGCCGCCGATCGCGCTGGATGTGCATCCGCTTCGCTGAGTCCGCACTATGGCGCTTCGCTGCCCAACTCCCAACGGAGGGGTTTCCCAATGTCCGAAAGAATCCTTCCATCGTCCTTCCCCCACCACAAAGCCACGCGCCATCCGACTGCTGTCGTCTTTTGCACACTGGGGTGGATCACGCCATGTTGAGTTGCCGATAAATTTGCGTACTTGCCCGCAACAGTACAGTAGTACAGTCGGCCAAGACAATCGCACTTTACACGAACTCTTCAGTACGGCAATGCGGGACCTTGCAATCTGGGTCCGTTTTCCAGGAGGAAGCCACGACACCACCACGACACCCTGAGTCCAGTACACAATGATGCACGCGCCGTCGTATCCGCAGGCGCCGCAGACGCTCAGCTCGCTGTATCCACAGGCGCGCAAGTTCCAGTATGACCTCAAGATGCAGATCTCGTACTTGGACTCGGGCCGCACGGGCGGACGCTCCGAGGAAGAGCTCCAGAACGACGCGCGCGCCAACCTGAGCTCTCTGCAGCAGCTCCTGTGGCAACTCGACTCGCTCGTGCAAGTGCATTCGGCGCCGAATGAAAAGGAAACGTGGATCAAGTGCGTATTGCCGTTAATCATAGGATGATTGGCTACAGAAAACACTGATGGGATAAGTGTGATGGACGTAGGAAGCTCCAGCAGCTACGCAATGAGACCCAGGCGCTGGGCCACACGCTCGAGCAGCATATCTTCCGCGTGAGCCGCCGCGACGTCGAGCGCCGTGAACGCGAGTCGCTACTGAACCGAAGACACGGGGTGCGCTAGTGAACTAGCTACGTGCATCTAACTCTAGAGCAACAGCAGCTTCTAACGTGGATCTGATGATGCATCGCAGGGGTTCGATTCGGCAAATGCGGCCATGTACGCGACGCAGGAGTCCGAGTCGCTGCACCGCTCGACGCAGATGGTCTCGGACCTCACGAGCATGTCCAACTCGATTCTAGGGGACCTCTCGTCGCAGCGTGCGCGGATGAAGGTGAGTCCGCTACCAAGCAGTGGATGAGCGAGCCACTACGGACAGTGACTGACTGACTCGAGTGATCCGTCTACTGGACAGAGCGCACGCACGAAGCTACTGGATATTGCGAACCGACTGGGCCTCTCTAGCTCATTGCTGCGCGTCATCGAGCGACGCGACACCGTCGACGCGTGGATCGTGATGGGAGGCATGGTCTTCACGCTGCTGTTCCTGTATGTGTGCGTGTCGTACCTGAGGGGTTAGATCAAATAAACAAGTGAATAGAAAAGCATCCTTCCGGCCCCAAGAATCAATCAACGAAGCAGCCACAATGGTGGCTCGCCCAGCCAGTCGTGGTCGTCGACCGTGACTTCCTCAGCTGACCAGAGACGTTGGCACCACGACTGGGCGACCAGGATGAGGACGGAGAGTGGCTGGGTGGGCGGAACACACGTCATGGTCAGTGAATGGGTTCAATGTATTCCTCGCTGACGAGATGCAACATGCAGGAACCCTTACTGTTCGCTTGGCGTCAGTGTCACGACGCACCAATCTGCATCGTGACTGGTTGCTGTCGCTCAGGGCTTGGTCGCTTCGGTCTTGACGAACGGATGCGCCAGCGCCTCCTTTGGCGTGATGCGCTTCGAAGGGTCGAGAGTGAACATGCGCTCAAGCAGATTGCGCAGCTCCAGCACTTGCTTGCGGTCGTCCGTCGAGCTCTTCGCACCGAGCAGTGCACCGCCAAGATCGAAACGCGTCTTGATCGCATCCAAGTGACGGCGGATCGGTTTGCCTGTCAAAATAAACAACACCATTCGTCAGAATACGAACGAAAGCCACCCATGAATCACAGAAACGTACTCGTCACGCGGTCCACCTCGTGGCTGACGAACTTATTGTCTTCTGTGAAGTGCGGCTCCATCTGGAACTGATCGATGTACGCCTGGCGGTGTTTCTTGATGATCTTGTTGGGCACTTTGCCCTTCAGCTCCATGAAAAGCTTGAGCATTTCATTGTTGGTCGCGCCTGGAAACATCACTTTCCCGGTAAACATTTCGTAAAGGCAGCAACCGACAGACCACATATCTACCGCTTTATCGTAGGGTAGACCCAGCACAATCTCCGGTGCACGATAGAAGCGGCTGACCAGGTACGGCGTCGGGTCATGGTTCCCTTCGTGCATCTTGAACGCAGAGCCAAAGTCGCACAGCTTGATCATCGTCTGCTTTTCGTCGAGCAGAACGTTGTCTGGCTTGATATCTGCACATACAACACCTCATCAGCTCTCTCCATTCCCACAAAAGCAATAGACAAGTACATACCTGCGTGGACCACGTTGCACGACTCCAGGTGCGTCAACGCAACCAGCAAATGCCTGCAAAAGATGCGAACGGCTTGGATGGAGATACCGCCCTTTCCGCCGAATTTCTTCATGGCCTCGCGCACATTCATCTGCATCGGTTCAAACACGAGCGCAACGTGATTGCGGTGCTCGAAGCGCTCCAACAGCCGAACGCAGTGCTTCTTGTCGCGAGGATCGCGCTCTGACAGCTCGGTGAGGATCCGGATCTCGGTCTGGGAAGCTTCACGCATGACTTCGTTGCTGCGGATCAGCTTGATTGCGACGATGTCGAGCTCGTCCTGAGAGCTCTGCCCTGACGGGTCCAAGCACTGGCAACGAAGTACCGTCGAGAACACGCCCTTGCCGACTGTGCCCATGACGCGGTACTTTCCGTTCAGCACTTCGCCGATGCTCGGTTTGTAGTAGCCATCGGCGTCGTCGTAGTTCGACTGAATGGCAGCGTCCACAACGGCAGGCGCTGCACCCACAGCCACAGGACTGAGCGGAAGCCCGGAGCCCAAACGATCCGCTGCCGAGAAAATGTCGAACTCGTCCACGTCTGCAGCAGCAATCTCGGTCTTTCGTGGCGAGACACTCGTCGTGGTCAGTACGACGGGCTGCAGAACTGGCTCGAGCACCGAGGGCTTCGAATTCACCGAGATATCGTCTGCGCCGTTCTTCTCGCCTCCTCCTTCATCCGCTTGCGTCGCCGAGTCCGTGAAAGAAGTGCTCGCCTTTCTATCAGAGCTCTCGGTAGCCGACGCCGCTCCTGCTGATCCCTTGATACCCGCGATCGCACTGCGAGCGTCGGCCAGGGCCTTGAGGATGTCCATCTTGATAGATCGCACGTCCACCTTCACGGCACCTGATCCGGTCTTGTGTTCTTCTTTTTTCTCTTCCGTCTTGTTGTTAGAAGAGACAGCGATCGCCTCCTGCGACTTGGTCATCTCCGCGTCGCTCTGGGAGCTGCTCGCCGTCATCGCGCCTGTCGACGTCGCGATCGACTCCTGGCTTGTAGGCGTCGCGTCTTCAGCCTTCTCCTCAACCGCCTGGACGCTTGTGCTTGGCGCCTTGTCACTCTTCTCTTCCCCTCGGCCCGCATTCGCCACTGGAGCTGCTGGCTGGGGCGGGTCCGCCTTGGATTTCGCGTCCTTTGGACTGCTATCGCGTCGTTGGCGACGGCGGTCACGCTGCGCCAAGTCGTCTCCATCGCCGCTGCCTCGTCGTCGTTCTGTAGATCGCGAGCGGTCTCTGTGGCGGCGCTTGCGACTGCTGCTTTCGCCGTGGCGGCCACGCGATCGCGAGCGCGACACCGAGCGGCCGCGATGGCTTCGTCTCGAGCGGTGGTCATCACGGCGGCGATCGCGGCTTGTTGAGCGGCTGCGACTGCGGTGGCTGCGTCGAGAGGAGCGGTGGCTGCGACTGCTGCTGTGGGGCTTCCGACGCGACGTCGGCGATCGCGAGCGGCGGCTTCGAGACGACCGTTCACGCGAACGAGAGCGCGAACGCGAGCGCTCGGAACGTGAAGACGCAGATGCGGATCTTTCCTTTCGTCTGGACGACATGCGCGCGCTTGCATTGCGCGTATCCCTGCGAGGCGAACGCTTCTCCGCCGCGTCTGTCGTCGTAGTTGCCCCCATTTCGATGTGATTCTGGACTGGAGATGGCGAACGACAAACCCACCCACATTTGAGAATTTGGCCAAAACAATAAACCTCGAAAGGGAAGAGGAGAAGGTTTTTTATTCGAGCAAAAGGTTAACTTGCAGCCGAGTTAACCCGTCGACAAGTGAATGAAAATGAATGAAAAGCAAGGCAAGGCTAAACGCGAGGAGCGCTCTTCGTCTCGACGGCTTCGTCAGTCGCTCGCACCATGTCTTCAACCCCGGCAGTCTCCGGCGCGGAAGATTCGTCGAGTTTCACGACCACAGCAGCAGCGTCAGCACCACTCGTCGGATTCATGTCGTGTGGGCCTTGCAGAGCTGCAGGCGCTTGGAGATGCTCGTCATCGGGCGTGGGGCGCACGACAGACCCGACCGACTGGTCCGCCTTGGCGTCTTGGAGGTCCGTGGGCTTTTTCTTCCGGAAAACAACGCAGCAGCGCTGTGAAGCGATCTCCAGTAATGCTTCCAGCTTCTCGAGGGTCCAGACCTTCACCATCACGACAAGGATGGCCTCGTACAGTCCTGTCGCCACGTCCGAACGGGTCGTGGTGTAGACGAGAAGGAAAGAGTACGCGAACCCGAAGATGGTTAGCACGATCGTGAGTAGGATGCACGCGCGATCGATCCTCCCCATTCGCTTGACATCGTGTTTCGCTGTTCTTGTGGCGTACGAGACGGCTTCTCCGACGACCTTCGTTAGCATTGACGCAATGGCAGCCGCAACGTCCTCATCCAACGACGGGCAATCGTCGTCAGTTTCTGTTGAGATCTTTTTTTGTTTCTTGATCACATGATGATCAGCTGCCTAACGTCCGCTGGAGGCTAAAACTCCCAGGTCTCATCGCCAAGCAGACCGTACGGTAGGAACGAAGCCTGGAAACGGAGAAATCCTTGGACGCCAACGTCACTCTTCCCTGATACGCTGCTCTACCGGTTTCATCGGTGGTGCGGCTGATCGGCGAGTAGAACTTCAACGCGACGTCAAAGAAGGCGAAACGACAAACGGGAGTATCGAGGAGGTTGCGATCAAGATGTAAACTACAGGCTGCTCACTAATTGTGACCACGACTCCTGTACTGCAGATCGGTGAAACGAATCGATAACTGCCATCATGGATTCATAAATCCCCAATCTCGCGCGTTTCAAATCTCAAACAGGAAAGGGCGCCAAGATTTCGACACTCAATAAAACGCCAACAATAAAACGCCAACAAACACGAAAATTTCCAACAAAACGCCAACAAACACACAGCAAAATACCAACAAAATGCCAACAAAACACCACCAAAAAGAAGCTGTGCTTCCCGCCGACGTTCTCCTTCTCCTTCTCACTTGCGATTTTTCGTGGCTCAACGGAGAAACTTAAGGACAAAGCAACCGAAGGGAAACGTGATATCACGTGAAGATACGCCGCTCGTGGAGATGGCTCTGATCTGATTGAACCGGTGGTATTATATGAACGTGAACTAGGGACGGGCCCAAGGAGGAGCGAGGGCCGACAAGCAGTCAGCTAAACAACATCAGAAAGAAAGAGCGTCCCAACAGAAGAGAGAGAGAGAGCGACCGCCGCAGCTCAAGCAGCAGCAGCAGCTGCCGAAGCTGCAGAAGTCCTCCGACATGCCGCAACCAGGGCGTCACTGGTGCTGGCGGCGAAGGGCTTGTGATCACCGACCCCGTTGTGGACATTGAAGTTCAAGCCAACCAGTGATGATGAAGACCACAAGGGCGCTGATCCTGATGTAGATCCTGCTGCTGACTTGATTCTCGCTTGAACAACCAACACAATCTAGTCAACCCCCTTTGACCACAAAGCACACTTTACATTTACCAAAGATCTTGATATGCAGCACCGCCCCTACTTCTACCGCCGCCATCACACGAGCCGCAACGCAAGGCGGCGAGCGATCCTTCGCCAGGCTCGCCCACACCACCAAGCGCGGGGGTCACGACGATCCGGGGGTTCGACGGTCAGAGGACACGCTGGAAGATTCGCACAGAGACACACGACTGGAGACTGGAGACTGGAGACTGGAGACGCGCGCAGTAGACGAGCGGCCGCAGCATGCGTTTGTTGGCGAAATGGTGAATGAGCCTCTGGGTTTTGCGTGCGGGTGGGTTGATTCTATGGGAGCTTCGTGTGCGAGAGGTCTTGGTCCAAGACTCTTGGAGCATGGGCCTCCCGGATCCGGATGGGGAGTGACTCCCGTCATTCAGTCGCGCCGAGAAATCGAAGGAATGACGATCATTCCTGATCAACAGAGTGGTGGTAGCGTACCCACTTTGCTGGTACCAGTGCTGTACCAGTGTACCGCATTTCGCTTCTATCGCTTCTATATATGCCGCTAACGCTTCTAAACATGTCGCACCCCCAACATCTACAGTCCCTTCAACGTCGTGAAGGAGAACGCGGACGACTTCGAGATGTGGCTGGAAGACGTGACGCTGGACGCCATCGCGCAGTTTGAATCGCAGGGTGTCGATCTGTCCAACATCACTGCGAAGAGGCCTCAGCGCGGGTGATCATGACAGCGGAAGATCGGCGAAGTGGGCTGAAGAGCATCATCGCTGTGCTCAAGGCGAAGGACGCGATGGATTTGCTGGCGCTGGTCCATAGCGTGGACAAGTCCTTGGCTGTGCTGGACCAGGTGCCCGATATGACAGTGATTGCCGGTCGTAATGACGCGATTAACTCGTTAGTAGCGTTGGTGTCGGAGTTGACTCCTCAAACCGTGGAGAAGGTGAGCGTGGGGCTGGCGCTGCCGTGCTTCGACCATGCGGACAACCAGGATTTCGTAGGCACTGCGGGTTTGGCGCGTGTTGCAGTTGCAGTGGCCGAGACCACGTCATCAAGCACCTCAGTGAGTCTACTCAGCGTGGTGCGCGCTGCCTGCGCCAAGCACGAGACGAACAAGTCGCATTTTGCCAAGCCCAAGGGCGTCGAAGCAGTGTGTCTCCACTTGAAGCAAGCGAAAGACGACGAGCCGTTCTCCCAACAAGTCGCCGCTGTTCTACGCATAATGCGATCAAAGACGATGCGAGGGCGCCGTTCTCGCAGGCCCAAGACACCATCAAGCTTCTCGTCGCCAACGATCTGATCCCGTTTATCATTGCGACTATGGAGACCCGCCGTAAGCAGCCGGAGCTTCTGTCAGCGTGGCTCCTCGTACTCAAGGACTTCGCGATATCTGAAGAGCACTGCAAGAAGATCTTCGAACTCGCTGGGCTCGATCTTTTGTTTCAAGTCATGCAACAGCACGAGCGCAACCTCACTGTTGTCAAGCGCTGTGTGACAGTGTTCCGCAACGTCGCTGCCGCCGACGAGATTAAGGAGTGCGTCATCACCATAGGCGGTGCCTAGCAGATCCTCACGCCCATCTCGGTGACGCGTCGATGCAGCAGCACGTATGTGCGACGTTGGCTGCGATTGCGCTGCGATCTCAAGAGAACAGCACGAAGATCGTCGACTTGGGTGCCGCCCGACAGATTGCGTTCGCGATGCGCAGCCACAAGACAGACACTGCGCTGTTGCGTCAAGCCAGCTTAGCGATCTGCAATATGGTTGTGCGTGCACCTGAACTTCGTGCTCGCATTCTGGAGGAAGACGTGGAGGAGTTGCTTCGAGAGGCGCAGAAGTACCGGGGCTGTGGTGGCGGGGCGTACGCGGCCTTGCGTGATCTCGGCTGTGACATCAGACTCTCATCGTTCGGCCTTGGCGCTAAACCGAAGGGAACTGGAACAAGCGCGCGGCCTCGGAATTTGCGGGCGAGCTCGGATTTTGATCGCACCAGCAGCGACTGGATGGACGTCAAGATGACCGAGATGTCGTTGATCTGTGACCACTGGTTCTGGAGAATGTCCAGACAGATGTGGTCATCGTTGTAAACTGCAGAGGCGCCAAAATGTTAGCAGGCAGTTGATATACGCACTGTTAGGGTGGAACATCTTGGCGATGAACTTGACTGTCGGCGCCTTGTTCGGGTCGTCCTAGCTGAATTCGAGCGTCAGGTTGAAAGTGTCGCTCTCCCATGGCGTGTCGTCCGGACTGCAGGTGGAAGTTGTCGAACCGGATGAAACGGACTTCTGGCTGCCACGAGAAGGCGGGCGATGTTGAAGTGGGGATTTAGTTTGTTCGAGGCGTGCGTCTCCAAAACCCATCCGTCTTTGAAGGGAACTGCCAAAGGTGGAGGTGGCATTACAGCTAGGGAAAATGCGCAGTTAACCGTGGTGAGTGCCATTGCTGGCTTAGAATCAAGTGAAATACGTCAAACAAGACAGCGTAATTGAGTCGATGAGCCGCTTCGACCGTTGCTTACTGTCGACGACCGTTCTTCTCTTTTGTGGTGGCTTCAGTCTCTCGTACCATGTCGTCCACATCATCCCATTGAGGTGCTGACGGTGTGTATCGGCTCGCAACCTTACCAGAGGCTGCAGTCTCATGTTTTGGCTCAGCTGGAGCTTCTCGCTGCTGGAGGTTGATCTCATCGGCGGTAGGGCGCACAACGGAGCCAGCCAACTGGTCCACCTTCGCCACACGGAGATCTTTCGGCATGATCTTGACCAGCACTTTACAACAGCGCTGCACGAGCAGCTTCAGAGCCGACGTCACTTGGTCAAACAACCACGTTGGCCACAGAACAGCCACGATGGTCTTGTATCGTCTCTTCGCCACTTCCTTTCCACTGGTTTCGGATACGAGGTGGTACGAATAGACGAACCCAAACACCAGCAGCGCGAGCGTGAGAAGAATGCGCACGCCCTTCACTGTCGTCATTCGCGTGGCGTTGTCTTTCGCAGTCCCTTCAGCATAACTGCCGGCAGCACTGACTACTTTTGTCAGCACTGTAGAAAGAATGTACGCGCTGCTGGTCTTGTCAATGTCGAGAGACTCACACAGGCCATTGCTTGTCGTGGATGACACTTTCTTGTTGATGGTCATTCCGCCCTGTTGGCAGTAGTCCCCGTTGATAACAGTGCTGCACGCTTCACTGTTATTGACGACCGTCCCCACGAGAAAAGACAGCGACAGAGTGATGAAGACATCGCCGATGAGCTCAAAAATCGCGCGAAGTGTCGTCATGCGAGGCTTGTAATGCGGCGGCACGCTCCGAGCCGTTCCGCAAGCCAGAAGAGCAACCCACGGGCTGTTCGACGCCCAGAACTCGCCTGTCGTCGTGAGTGATCCGTCGTCTCTGATATTGGGCTCGACCACGAGCGATCTTATCATCCCAAGCGCTTTCGCCAGCATGCTCAGTGGGACCGTCGTACTGGCCGTATAACTCGCTGGGTCTTGAGTGCTCCGAGGTTTTGTGCACCACGCGATCACCGCAACAAACAGGGCCGAGCCGACGTAGACCGCGCAGATAATTGCGTAGTTTCCGGTGTCGAGCTTGGGTGGCTCCGCTTCAGCACTGCCTGGTGGCTCGATCACATTTGAGCACTCGAACGGCAAGGAGCATGACAGTGTGATGTGGCCATCCACTTCATCGCACTTGTAGCAGGAGCACCCAATCGTGTTGAACGACGAGGTGTCTGCGCATGTCGTGAGTGAGAGTCCGCGGCCGTTGATGCAATTCCCTGATTGTGCTGTCGACGGTGTCGGTGCAGGCGTCGCGGGACTTGCCTTGCCGGTACAATAGTAGCTCGCCGTCGTGCAGCTGTATTGGATCGCGCCGTTGGTAGAGGTGCACGATTGAGAGCGGCATAATCCATTGAGATCACTACACGACGTAATCTTGATTCCATAGCTCGAGTAGCAGCTCCCCGACTGATCATATCCGTTGTAAACCCCAGTGGTCGGACTTGCTGCAGCTCCAGTTGTCGGCGTTGTTGCCGGTGTGACGATGCCTTGTCTTGCGGTGCCGGAGCACGAATAGGGGGAATAGCACGTATAGGTGACGTCGCCGTTGCTACTCGAACATGACGACGCCGAGCACCTACTACTGACGTCATTGCACGACGTGACGCTGATCTGGTAGTTCGTGTAGCAAGTCCCCGACTGCACGTACGCAGGCGCCGCGACGTGGACCAGCAGCCCGAGGATGCTGGCTGCGAGAACACCCACCCAAATAACGCCCTTCATTGTGTGTGTCTCTTGGCGGCTGCCACTGAGAGTCGTGCGTCCGTCGTTTAGAGGTTGTGTATGTTGAGGGGTCTTGAGCTCAGTAGTGAAGCGGCGTCGCCTCCACGAAACGGGCAGCCACGTGAGCTTCTGGTTGAAGTGGCCAATTTGAGGTCAGCGGGTCGGGTCTGCATACAGTATTAGTGCAAACGGGCCCACCCACACTTCTATCAAAACCTCATTTCTCTCTTCTTGAAGTGCAGCAGTCAACGAGGTTTTTCATTCTTCCCAGAAGTTAACTTAATTGGGTCCCTAATCACGGAAGTGAAACTTCAGTCCAAAGGGAAACCCCACGCACGCAACACCTCCTCACCAAGATGCAGCGCGTCATCTCGCGCGTACATCAGATCGTCACGGCGAGCAACACGCCGCCGCAGGAAGGCGCTACGGACGACGATGCCTCAGTTCACATCTCTGTAGACCCACACACGGCGGCGGCGTCGTCTCGCATGTCTCCGGTCGCCGCAGCGGCCGCCGCAAGTCACGTGCCCATTTCGGCGTCTCCAGCTTCAGCTCCTGTTCCTCCTCCTGCGCCCGTCGCCGTTTCCACGAAGCGCAAAGAGATCACACTGGCGGTGGAGCGGCTGCAGTACGCGACGCTGCTGGGCGAGCGCAAGAAGGCGGTCGCGTCGCTCCACGAGCAGGCGCGCAGCTACACGACGGTGAGCGACAGCGGACTCCGCAAGGGCACGCCCGACCACGTCGCGCTAGGCCTGGAGGCCATCCCAGCCGTGCTCCACGCGCTTCTGTCGGACCCGCGCGACACGGAGCTCATGGAGGCGATGCTGGAGCTGCTGCAGGACCTCGTGGCGACGTCGCCGTCCACGGCCGTCGCGATGCTGCAGGCGCCTGAGAGCAGCAAGACCACGAGCCCGTCGCATGGCTCGCTCCGTTCAGCCGCAGCTGCTGCCGCTCAGGCGTCCGTATCGGGTACGCAGATCTGTCTGCAGCTACTGCAAGACCCGTCGCCGTGGATCCGCGGACCGACGATCTCGCTGGTGAAGGCACTGCAAGAAGCGAGGCAAAAAGAGTTTGCAGCCAGCGTGTTGGAGTGCAAGGAAGGTCTGCGGCGACTGCTCGAAGTCGTGGAGGACAAGCGCGACCACATCCGCGACGCAGCGCTGCAGGTGCTCGTGAAGATGACCGAGAAGGAGAAGAACGTGCAGCAGTTTCTGGCGTTTGAAGACGGATTCGTGCGGCTTTTCCAGATCATGGAAAGCGAAGGCGGACTCCACGAAGGCAGCAGCGTCGTGTCCGACTGTCTGCAGATCATCACCAATATGCTGCGCGACAACCTCATGAACCAGACGCTGTTCCGTGATCTGCCGTACCTGGCGACCCACTTGCCGGTTCTTCTATCATTACCGTCAGCAACAAGCGTCACAGAGACGGCGAGCGAGCTGGAGACTGAAGGCGTTGCACCGTCGGCACTCAAGTCGGTGCAGAAGAAGCGTACGATGAAGTTGGCGCTTCAGCTCGTGCGGTTCCTGGTTGCGAGTCTGCACGAAGGAGTGCCCGAGAACAAACTGGACGAGCTCGCAGCGAGAGAGAAAGCGAGAAAAGACCAAGAACTTGTCCAAATCCAGAGCCAAATCACTCGCCAGCGCGAGTTGATGGGGGCAATTGGCGAAATTGTGTGCTGTTGCAACGAGGCGCTCACAGATCTGCAGCTTCAGGCACTGGATCTGATCCAGTTGCTGTGCCAAGGCAACGGAGGAAACCAGATCATTCTCGTGAATCTGCAGACGCTTCCGTCGCGGCGAAGTTTGCTGTCGGAGCTGATCAAACTCGACATTGCGGAAGAGGAGACTCCTGTCGGAGCTGCTGCGACGCATTTACTGGACGTGTTGTTTACCAAGAACGAGTCCGCCAAGATGGCCATCTTCCAGCATATCAACGCGCCACCGCCAATCGATGACGACGACGACGACGGGTCCGAGCCGCCTCTTCCGGCGGGTCGTGTGCTGCTAGACGCAGTCATCACGAACGCCGAGGCAATCATGAGCAGTAATACCAAGAAGGGGACTCGAGCGAACACTATCCGTGCGTGGAAAGCGTGTCATCGATTCGCGTCCTTGATCGCAGACAGCGCGTACTGCAAGGAAATCGCATTACGAGTGCCAAGCCAATTCGAGAAGCCCGACGCTCAAGCAGTCTCGGGAGATTTGTTCCTCACACGATGCCTGCGTCTTCTTGGATCGACTTTCACGGGAAACGCTGCTCCGACGTCGTGCGTGTTTCAAGTCAAGATCGTCTTCCTCACGCTTCTCATCCAATGGTGCATCAACTGCCCAAACGCGGTGAAAGAGATCGTCGGGTCCGTGACGAATCTGTCCATTCTCGTTGACATGCTGGCACCCGAGAGCGACACTAAGGACGGAAATACTACGACCGTGTCCAAGGACGAAGATATTCAAACGCGTGGACTTGCAGCCATGCTACTCGGTGCTTGTCTTGAGTTCCTTGTCCCCCCGCCTGATGCCGCTGCTGACGTCACCAAGCCAGTATCAAACATCGCTTCTGCAGCTCCTGTAACACCGCAGCTCACGCGTCAGAAGCTGTTGGATCTTATCAGCAAGAGAGTTGGACTCGAACGCTTTACGAACGCGCTCATTCACTTCCAGCAGTCGCCACAAGTCATTGCATGCGCGCGTGCGGCGAGCAAACACCAACGGGCAAGGCTCCTCCTCCCACACCAAGCTCTGTACTCTGGTGAGCAAGCCGATGGAGACGAAGGCGGGGAGGGGTATCTATTCCCGCTGTATGATCGCTCGTTCACAGTGCTGTGTCGAGACCTAGCCGACAAGATCCAGCACCGGGTACTCTCCATCTTCACCAGCCCCGACGATGAGGACGTGCACATGAGTAGTGGCGGCGGCATGAACGGGCCAAGTGCAGCCAGTGCGTATCAAGACTTGATTCGTATGCAAGACAAACAGATTCAAGAGCTGCAACGCCAAGTCGCCGATCTCACAACGCAGGTGAAAGCTACCGAGAGCGTTCCCACGGACAGTCATACATCCGATATCAGTGACTTGCTTTCACCCGAGATGGCTGAGGCTGCGAGCAAACGAGAGCGTGAGATGACTGCGCTGCGTGCTCGCCATTCCGAAGAAAAGCACGATCTGGAGCGGAAACTTGCTGCGATGACGGAGCACTCCGATGCACTGGAGACGCGGTTTCAAGGGCTATCGAGAGCTTTCGAGCAACTGGAAGCTGAGCATTTGACTTGTGCGGCCAAGGCGCGGCATGGGTATTCAACCACTTCCTCGCACGCAGGAGCACCTCCGACTGACGCGATGGGTAAAGTGATGGCGGATTTGGAACGAGAAACGGCAGAGCGACGTCGACTGGAAGAAGAGCTGCGACAAGAATCCCACAAGCGTCTCGAGATGGAGAGAAATAATTCCCACGATGCGCACGCGTGGGAGATGGCGAAGCTCCAGCTACAACAAGAGATGGAGGAACTGCGTCAAAGTCTCGCAGAAAAAGAGGAGCTTCTCAATGACCAAGTGGAAATGCTCGAAGTCTACCGGCACGGGCAAGAGAGTGCAAAGCGCAGCGCCGCTCAGGCAAAGCTCGAGCTCGAGAGGTTACAGGCCCAACACGCAGTGACCGAGGCTACACCAGAGACGACAGCAGCTTCTTCGAGTGACCACGACAACAAGCATGAAGCGGCCGCGAAGGAAATGTACCAGTTGTGGGAGAAGGAGCGTGTCAAAGTCCGTGATCTGAAGACCGAGGTGGGGAAAATGGAACAAGAGAAGGCGTCCACTCAAGCGCGTTGTTCCGAGTTGGAGAAGCAACTGAACGAGCTCCAGAAGGAGTTGGCCGAGGCAGCGCAGGTGACAGCAGCGACCGAGACGCCCGAGGCGGAGGCGTCCATCCAAGGGTCGTCAGAAGAGGTTGCTCAACTGAAGCTAGAGCTGGAGCGAGTGCAAGCGGAGCTGGCCGAGACAACGGAAGAGAGAGACGAGCTACTGGAGAGTACAAAGCAGCAGCTAGGAGACATTGAGCAGCTCCGCGGGCTTTTTGAGGAGATGGAGATCGCAGCGAACGAAGCCGCTCAGCGGATCGCTCAGAAGGATGCAGCGGCGGCTTCGCTCAAAGAAAAACTCACTCAAGTGGAAGAAAAGGCACGAGAGCAGAAGCGGAAAAGCAAGAAGACGATGGCGGAGCTGGAAGAAGAGATCGCGCGCATGTTCTTTGAGAAGACGGAGCAGCACCGCAAGTCGAAGGCATCTCTCAAGCAGGCGGAAAACGAGATCGCGCGCATGTTCCTGGAGAAAGTTGACCTGGAGAAGCAGCTTGCGGCTCTCCAGCCGGGTAGTCGAGGCCGCAGTGGCGACGGCAGTGCCTCCAACGACTCGTCGTTCATCAGCGAATCCGAGGATGCGACTGGCAGCCACGTGAGCAGTGGTGATGATGGATCCTCCGCGGATCGCGAACACAGCAAAGCGAGTCAAGCGGACGAGGCGACCACTGCAATGGAAGACATGTTCATCCTGGTCGCGAGTCTCGAGATCCAGTGCAACACCTTCCGCGAGTGCCTGGAGTCAGCCAAGGGCGAGCAAGCGGTCAAGTCTGCAGTCGAGTTGTCCAGAAAGCGAGGCGCCATGGTGATTTAACCTGTGCATACTGTACTCAAGAACGCCTATGAGTGATATTTAAACCGGCGGTGAGGCATTTTGTGTGTGGCTGTATTTCTTCTTGTGTGGAAATGATCATAACAGTCTCGTGGCATGTCATCGCGACGTCGCCATGCCGGCTTCAGCTTCGGCTTCGGCCTTGGCGCGGCAGAAGTTCTGGTGCTGACGCAGCGCGCGCTCTTCTTCAAACGCGCGGTTGCACAGCGAGCACGCGCGCTTGGTCACGGTCTTGGGCTGCAGTTCCTGCCAGTGCGCGTCGAAAGACTTCGCGTCTGCGAACGACAAGCCACAGATCGAACAGGTCTTGGCTGCATCACCAGACTGCGTCGTCGTCGAGGAGCTGGTCGACTCGGAGGCGATCGACGGCCGCGTGCGTGTGAACCAGTCCGGGCGGATGGACGCGTCGGTGCCGTGCTTGGAGATCTGGTGCTGGCGCCTCGCGTCTTCGTTCTTGAACGTGCGTTCGCAGTCGCCGCAGGGCAGCAGCGGCACCGGAGCTTTCGCAGTGGAGACTGAGGAGGGCGTGACGCCAGCGACGCCCAGCTTGTGGACCATGTGCACGTGGGTCTTGAGTCCTTGCGCCGTCTTGAAGCTCTTCTCGCACGGCTCACAGACAAACGCTGACGTCGCCACTACCACTGCAGATGGTTCACTAGCAGCAGTCGTTGCAGTCGCACTAGTGGTCACCATCGGACCAGCTTCCATCGACGCCTTGCGCTTCCGCGAGTCTCCGCTGAGCCCAGCGTTCCACTGCTTTTCATTGGCCGCCAGCGCCAGTACGAACAGTGTGCTGGCCTGCTCCAGGCGCTCTCCGTGGAGCAGCACGCGGTGGAATGACTTGCCGTTCTGGTGGCGCTTGCGCTCGTAGCTCACGGCGTACTCGTCGTGCGCGTCGACGTCCTGGACCTCCTCGGCGACCACGAGCCGCGCCTTCTCTGCTCTCTCTCTCGCCTCCCATCGCTCTGGCTGACCATGGGCAAGTGTCAGGTGGATGCGGCCGCTTCCGGCCTTCAGCAGACGCTGCGCGGACACGAAGAAGTGCGACAGCAGACTCTGGTGGCGCGCGACGTTCTCTTCTCCGCAGTGCGGGTGGTTGAAAATGATGCGGTGGAACCGCGGCGGCATCTCGGCTTCGACGTTCGCGGCGACGGCAGCGTTGCGCAGCGACACCTGCAGGTTCGTGGCGTCCACGCGGTGCAGCAGCACAGCGCCCAGCTCTCTCAGCTGCGCGCAAATACGCACAGACTCGGGGTACTTCTCGACCAGTTCCTCGTACGAATCGAAGGACGTGGCGACGAGACGCATGGCGGCGCCATGGCGCTGCTGCTGCTGTTTCGCGTACGCTAGCGAGAAGGAGAAGTTCCCATCGCCAACAGTGAGCACAGCCAGCGGCGTCGACTCCTCAGGCGCTGCGTGGACGCCGCTGTCGCCCAGCGCACCATGCTCATTAGGTGCGCAGCTCGCAGCCATGGCTTCATTGACCACGCCTGAGCTCATTGAGTCCAAATTGCACCCCATGGAGGCAGTATTCAGCAAATTTGAAGGGTACTGATGTAAAATAGTTGGTCTGGCCTACGATCCGAATTCTTGAAGTGGTGAAGCACATTTTTCTATCGGATCAGGTTAACCTAGCGAGTCCTAATCACTTAAAGTTAACCCAAGCATGTGTAAAGCAGTACATTTGTTAAAAATAAGTGGAAGTAGTGGAGGAAATGTACTGGAAGAAGCATGTCAGCTGTTCAACGACTCCATCCCAGCTGGATCGATAGAACCGGTCGCATGGCGCGACGAGGTCCGCCATCCGAAATGGCGGCGACGGAATGGCGGACGGATTCTTGAGCGTGGCACATGCCATGAGCCTCATGAGCTGCCGGCTTCCTTCACCACAACGTCGGCAACGCGGAGACCACGGCATTCACCAACCGAACGACTAGAGCTCACTTACAGACAGATACAGACAGGCCAATGAAGCTGGTCGTGGCTCTCAGCATCGCTATTGCAATCGCTGCGCCGTCTCAAGTTGCAGGACTCGACTTGTGCGATTATGCAGAGCTGCCGACTCAGCTCGGCGACTTGGTCGAGCCGGCGTTCAAGTGCCAGACCGCCAGTGGCTACAGCTTCGTGACGCCGTCCACGCTTCCGACCAAGGCGGAGCTGTCCAAGATCTGCGCCAAGTGCTCGGACCTCATCACGGCGGCGCTGGCGAAAGACACGAAGCTGCCTGCGTGCCAGCTCGTTCTCGACAGCGGCAGCGCCGTGACGGTGGACAACTTCTTCCAGGGCATTGCCAGCCAATGCGCGAGCAACGCGTCGACGTCAAGCGGCAGCAGCTCCGCGGCGACTTCCGCGTCCGCAGGAGTCGTGTCAGTCATCCCGATCGTCACGACCCCGCCGTCCAGCAGTCCGCCTGCGACTAATGCACCAAGCGCTGGATCTGCATCTACCTCCTCAACCACAAAATCGCCAGGCAAGGGCCCAGCGGATCAACCAAACGACTCGACGGATAGCGACGATGAGGAGAGCGCGAGTCAGCCAGAGGTGCGCACGGAGACCGACGACTCGACCAGCGACGATGGCTTCATGCCCGGCACCGCGCACTCTTCGCCTGCAACGGACACAGACTCGACCGACGACCAGCCTTCCAGCGGCGGCTCCCCGTCCAAATCCAAGACCACGTCGCCCACCGCCGCGATGACCAAGACCTCGTCCGCCATGACTATTTCTTCCTCTGTGGCGGCGGCGCTCGTCGCTTCGACCCTGGTGGCTTGGAGCCTGTGAGTTGCGAACCCAAACCGGAGCCGAGTCAACACACGCGCGTGTGTGTGTGTCTGTGTGTGTGTGTGCTCCCCAGCTGAATGGATGCAGTGTATTTATCACAGACGATCTTCCATGCGTTGAGGTGTTCCATGTTTTCGCTTCCCTTCCGCTGTGTTTTCCAGTGGCGTCACGTCATGAAAGCCGTCATCACGATGTCTGCGACACGACGAGCTGATCACGCCGACAGAAGCGTTAACCTCTATAAGTGCATACGATAGCTTTGGAATGGGACCAATGTGGGGAATTTTGACTACGCGGTAACCTCTGTCAATTGATATTCAGCCAAATCTGTGGGGTGTGAGGCTGCTTAGACAATCAGCCCTTCCAACGAGGAGGTACACTCTGCTGTATCAGTACATATCACAAAAAGCTCCAACAACATACTGATTCAAATGTCCCGATATTATCCTCACAAGCTTGGCACTCTCATCCGATACAAAACTCGTTGATGGCCGCGAGAAACAGGAGAATTCTCTCGGCCATTCGTCTCCTCCAGGAAAGCCTTATCGGATCAGCCCCTCAGCCCCATCAGCTTGATGAGAGAGACCAGGCATTCGTACGGTATGCGTAGAGGACCCTGGGCCTGATGCCTCTGCTCCTCAGTGGAGCCGCCGACCTCCGAGTATCCGAGTCCAAACCGCTTTCTGAATCCTTCAGTTTCCGATTCACCTCGATCCCCACAAGCCACTCTACCTCAACCACCATGAAGACCTTCGCCGCCACCGCCATCTTCGCGCTTGCCGCCTCCGCCAACGCCGCCTCGGCCGCCAACTGTCTGGCTGACATCACCTCGCTCACGACGGCGCTCACGCCAATCATCACGTCGGCGTACTCGTGCCAGACCGCCACCGGCTACAACGTCGTGCCTCCATCGGCGCTGCCAACGGCTACGCAGGTCGCGGACATCTGCTCCAAGTGCCAGGACCTGATCACGGGCGCCAAGGCCGTCACCTTCCCAGACTGCACGCTCACCATCGACGGCACGGACATCCAGCTCGCCACGCTTTTCGAACAGATCGTCGGCCAGTGCGGTTCGTCCTCGGGCTCAGCCACCAACGCGACTGCTGGCGCCAACACTACCACGCCTGCTGCGACGACGGCCGCTCCTGCTGCCACCACCGTTGCTCCTGCCGCCACCACCGCCGGTTCGGCTGGCTCGGCCGAGTCGGAGGCGACCACCGGCTCGGTCGGCTCGGGTGCCTCGGCCTCGACCGTCACCACGCCAGCTCCTACCACCAGCGCGCCTGCCTCGGCCGGTGTCTCGGCCTCGCTGGGCGCTGCTGTCGCCGTCGCCGCCTCGGTTGCCGCGCTTGTGCTCTAAATATTTTTCGCTGCTGAAGCTAGAACTCTCAATCCAGTGATTATTCTTGATACATTTTCGAGTCCCACATCGTCGTCTTCAACACAGGAGGACAAGGAAATAAACGCCAGGATTCTAATCGTCGCAGGAGCTATGCACACAGGACACTGCGCATTCTCGATGAGTGGTTCCATTTTCCATGGAATGCTGTGGTTGATGCAAGCTTCTGACTCGATGGTCTCACATCATCGATGGAAGAGTGACGTCACCCCTATCAAAGATGCCGTGACGCCTCGGACAGTGGTCCTGTATAATGTTCCTAATTTGAAGAAATGTACATTAGGGACAACCCTAATCAGGATATCTTGACAATCTGTGACGTGTGATGGCAGCGTACACATGTCGCAGACAGGAAGATCTGGTGACTTGAGACCAGCCAAACCACAAGATGACTGCCAAAACCCACCATAAACCGATAGAAACGTCCTGCAGCGTGAGCCTAACCGTGGAAAACGAGCTTTTGGATGGCCGTCAACCTTACTGCGAGCAGCTCACGTGCCATCACACAATCGCTTTGACCCACAGGAATGATGTAGACACGTCGCCGCTGCCGCCTTTGTGCTTGAGGCACCTTGTCACCAAAAGACCCGAGTCGTGATTGCCTTCTCATTCCCGAATCCTCCGCTTCCTGCTCAAGTCTCCTTCCCTTTCCATCACAATGAAGACCTTCGCCCTGACCGCCATGCTCGCGCTCGCCGCCTCCGCCAACACCGCCTCGGCCGCCGACTGCTTGGCCGACATCCCTGCCCTCACGACGACCTTGATGTCGATCGTCGGACCAGCGACCGACTGCCAGACCGCGACGGGCTACACGATCATCACGCCTGTGGCTCTGCCGACCAAGGCGCAGGTGCAGGACATCTGCACCAAGTGTGAGGCCCTGATCACGGGCGCCAAGGCCATCAAGTTCCCAGACTGCACGCTCACGGTCGAGAACAAGGCCTACCCTCTTGGCGAGCTCTTCAACCAGATTGTCGGCCAGTGTGGCTCGGCCGAATCCACGGCGTCCAACTCGACTGGTGCCGCCAACGCCACCACGACGGCGCCTGCCGCCAACGCCACCACGACTGCGCCAACGACTGTCCCAGCGACCACCGCGCCTGCTACGGAGACCGGTTCGGGCTCGACTGGTGCGGACAAGTCGTCCGCTACGGTGGAGGAGCCAAAGGCGACGACCAAGGCTCCAGCGGCCACGACGGCGGCGCCAAAGTCGGCCGGTGTGTCGGTGACGCTCGGTGCTGCCGTGGCTGTTGCCTGCTCGGTCGCTGCGCTTGTCCTGTAAGGTTGTACCCGCAGCCTCCGTACCAAAGAGATACTAAGTGGCTGACGTGTGCTCCGCCGCGTTGCTACTAACTACCGGTTGTATCTGTATCTAATCACATTTTTGAATTCGACCTTCGCTTTCATCCTCCTGACACGACGACTTGATTGGCGTGTCTGCAGTGTCTACAACGCTCATCCAAAGATGGCAAAGCCGACGCCCCATGAACGAAGCCCCGAGATCACTGAACGGACGCCTCTTGCTGAGAACCCGCCATGTCGTCGACATTGGCGAGTCCTGGAAGTCGTAAAAAAGACGTTTAGATGAGATCCGGCTCATTTTGGCCCCGTTTTTATCGCTCGTCCATGGGCGTAAACACGGATGCCCATCAACACCATTCTCCTTATATCAGTGAGCTTCTGTCCTTTATCCCGAGATATACTGTCTTAATGTGTCCATCTGGATCTCCTCGCCTTCATTGCTTGGCATCATGTGATCAGGCGCAGATCTACAGCACACCCACAGCGTGGGATGCGCCTAAGGCATTCACTCAATGATTGAGACTCAGCTTGAGTCCACGTCAACTGTGCCAGCAGTGAGTGGTGCTTCGCTGGTCTCCAGCCGAGCTCTGTGTGTGTGCGTTGTTCCCCTCTCGGTTGTTCACTTTCGATTTTTCCACGTCCCACACAAGTCCCCTCTTCCCACCAATCCTCACAATGAAGACCTTCGCCCTGACCGCCGTGCTCGCGCTCGCCGCCTCCGCCAACACCGCCTCGGCCGCCGACTGCTTGGCCGACATCTCTGCCCTCACGACGACCTTGATGTCGATCGTCGGACCAGCGACCGACTGCCAGACCGCGACGGGCTACACGATCATCACGCCTGTGGCTCTGCCGACCAAGACGCAGGTGCAGGACATCTGCACCAAGTGCGAGGCGCTCATCACGGGCGCCAAGGCCACCAAGTTCCCAGACTGCACGCTTACCGTCGAGAACAAGGCGTACGGCATCGGCGAGCTCTTCAACCTGATCGTCGGCCAGTGTGGCTCGGCCGACTCGGCGTCCAACTCGACTGGTGCGGCCAACGCCACGACGACGGCGCCTGCCGCCAACGCCACCACGACTGCTCCTACGACTGTCCCAGCCACGACGATGCCTGCCATGGAGGCCGGCTCGAGCTCCGGCTCGGCGGACAAGTCGTCCGCTACGGTGGAGGAGCCATCGGCGACGACCAAGGCCCCAGCGGCCACGACGGCGGCGCCAAAGTCGGCCGGTGTGTCGGTGACGCTCGGTGCTGCCGTGGCTGTTGCCTGCTCGGTCGCTGCGCTTGTGCTGTAAGTTTTGAAATGCTATCTAGCATTCTGGTAGCGGGTTTGCCCTGCACGACTTCGTCGATTTACTGGCAACGGTTCGGTCGACGGAGTGCGTGGTAGTAAGCCCACCATTAGTGTCAATACACGATTCGCATTGTACTGTATCTTGCGTGAAAGTCATTTCAGATAATCCGCAGTAGTAGTACTGTAGTACCAAGATGCCGGGCGTGGCATGATAGGCACTCGTACGCTTGGCCTGTGTCGAGTCGTAAGCTTTGACGGTTCAACTTGAAGTTGTTTCGTTTACCAACTGCGCGAACCGAAACAAACGCCTCAGACCCACGGAACCACAGCAACGCAGGACTCGTAGTAAACGAGGATCCTGCAGTGTCGGCTCTCACCTTTAGGCACCGGATCGCGACCTTGTTCATAGGGAATTCCTGTGAAGAATCACAAGCCATCGCCCAGTCCTACAACTACCATACAGAGCGGGCTCCACCAAGTGAACCACAATCAGAGTCGCGTGAAGTTCCCGTGGATGTGGAATCCTCGTCTTTCGCGACCCAAGCCTGCGATGCAGACTTGGCAACAGACTTGGCCCCACTGTAGTACACGCACCCTGGCCCATCCCATGAGTGTGAGGTGGTCTCTGATTGGCGAATCTCCAGCCCCAAGCGCAGGCTTTGTTGAAGCAGGTCTCCTCACTCCTGTTGCGGAAACACAGGAGACATGCATCCATGAGGGACAACAGCTCCGCGTAGGCTGGGCAGTCGCCTCGTCTGAGTCACCGGCGGCCAATGGATCTCTTTTTATAGTGTCAATCAGTCACGTGATATGTCGCTTCCCAACACCCGGCGCCGACGCTCGGGAAACCACGCCACTGTGCCTCTCCGTTCCCTGGCCTTCGGTCGAGGGCCTGAAGGCAAAGGCCCTTCAGGCTGAGCTCCACTGGGACCTGCGGTCCAGGGGGATGGAGGCCGCTGAGCGCTGTCGATGCCAGCAGTGCCATCGTTGCGTTCTCGCTCACATCTCAATCTTCCGCGTCCTTCGCTAGCCTCCTCCTCTCCACTCACACACGCTATCCAGTATGAAGGTCTTCGCCACCGCCACTGCCGTCATGCTCGCGGCGTCCGCCTCCACGTCGTCGGCCATCAACTGCTTCCTCAACGTCGACGCGATCACGGAGGCGCTGCTGCCCATCATCCAGCCGGCGTACGAGTGCCAGACCGCGACGGGCTTCGCGATTGTGCCGCCAGAGGCGTTCCCGACGCCTGAGGAGCTCACGGCCGTGTGCGCCAAGTGCCCGGAGCTGGTCACCAAGGGCAAGGACGTCAAGTTCCCGGACTGCACCGTGACGATCAAGGGCGAGGAAGTCGCGATTGAGAAGCTCTTCGGCACGATCCTGGGCCAGTGCGGCGGCGCGAACGCGACCGCGGCCTCCAACTCGACTGGTGCCGCCAACACGACGACGATTGCGCCTACTGCGAACGCGACCACGACTGCGCCAACGACGACCACGCCAACGCCTGTGACGGAGACCGCCAGCTCGAGCTCGTCGTCGGCAGACAAGTCGTCCGCGACTGTGGAGACGACGGCGCCGACGACCACGACGGCGGCGCCAAAGTCGGCGGCGGTCGGTGTGTCGGCCACGCTTGGTGCTGCCGTGGCTGTCGCGTGCTCGGTCGCTGCTCTTGTGCTCTAAGCAACCAACAAGAGTTATGTCGTATGGTACGCACACAGTCGATCGCATCATTTGACTGAAAGCGTGAATAGAAATTTTATATGTGAATGCTCCTCCACTTCCTGCATCCTACGATGTGCGTTCGCTGCATCGTTTGCCTCACTAGTAGTTGTCTAGCCAGCCCAACCCCAACAAGTCCTCCCGAAGGAGGGCTTGTACTTGTCGCCGAGCTAGGGGGCGCGTGACTAGGCCAGTTACTGTAGCGCCGCGTGTGCTACTGACCGCGAGCGTCTCTACTGCGGCTCAAATCTTCAAGGCCGCTGTATGGACAAACGTTGCGAGCAGTGCTTCCGGATGGACTAATGAACTGGATCAGGGTCAGGAAGACGAACTCGACTATGGTACTCGCGTGGCTGTTGTCGCTGGCCAGGAACTCGCCTCTCGTAGCTACTGTAGCTGGTCAGGAACTCGTGTTACAGTAGTTTGTAGTCGACGCAGCTGCCTGGGGAGATAGATCGCTGGAAGTGTGTCGTCTTGTGCAGCCATAGAGCTGGACGGCCATGGCAGCTCAATCGTCTCCATCCTTGGGGGTCGTTCAGTACTGTACTGCGCTGTACTGTACTTGGGAGTCGCACGGGCAGCCATCGTGCGGATACTCTTCAGAGGACTAAACTGTGTGATGACCTCCAAGGAAGTCATCGACCAAGTTCCACACAATGGACACGTGCGACTCGATGCTTCTCAAGAAGAGTGGATTCTGAAGAGTTGTGAGCAGCCATGAAAATGATGGAAAGGTAGCGCAGCAACTGCTCCAGCTTTCTAGGTGCTAGAAGTACGGACCATCATTGTGGACTCGGATGCGCTCTGTCGGGTGACTGTGCGGCATTCGAATTCGAAGCTATTAATAAAACCATACTATTGGTCAAAAATACTTATTGGATACTTTTGATTGGTTGAAAACACAATTTGGTGGTCGGTGTCCATCTAATGTTGCAGCTGACAGTGTCTGACAGTAACTGCGACACGACCTCCGTGCGAAATGATCACCGCCTGAACAGCAGTGGCCACCTTCGCCAGCGCAGCATAATGTCCAACGCACGCGCCGTGTCCTACACTGATCGGTAGTGTAGGTGCACTCGTCCTAACCTGTTCGCTCTGCTTCAGATCATTCTCCAATCCAACTTGCCAACGCCAAGCCTCCACTTCCACCCACCCACCAACCATGAAGTTCTCGACCACTGCCATCGCCTTCGTCGCTGCACTGACCGCCGTCTCGGGGGAGACGTGTGATACCGCAACGCTCGCTACCACGTTGTCGCCGATCATCACGTCCGCGACCGCCTGCCAGACCGCGACTGGCTACACGCTGCTGCCTCCTGTCGCGTTGCCGACGTCGGCGCAAGTGACGGCCATTTGCAGCCAGTGCCAGGACCTCATCACGGAGGCTCAGAACATCACGTTCCCATCGTGCACGCTCACGCTCGACGGCACGGCGGTCCCCCTCAACACGCTGATCAGCGAGATTATCGGTCAGTGCGGCTCCGGCTCGTCTTCTTCTTCCAGCTCCACTGCAGAAACTGTCGGCTCGACGAGCAACTCGACCACCACGGCTCCACCTGCATCGTCGGGCTCGGACTCGGGCACGATCGAGACGCCGTCGCCCACCACCACCACGGCGACCCCGACCACGACGTCCTCGCCGTCCACGACGACTGCGACGCCTTCGACCTCCACTTCCGCAGGCGCGACGACCACTTTCGACGTCGTGGCTTCCGTGGTCGTGTGCGCTGCTGCTGTGTTCGCTCTTTAAAACGTCCCACACGACTCAGAGACCGCTACAGTAGGGAAGCCTAGCACAAAGCTTCTCCTGAACGCATTTCTGATCAATACATCTCATTAACAACATGTATCAAATGGCTTCTCGTAGCTATACTACTCGTGTAGTCTCTGGTACATTGCATGGCGCTACATGTTCAATGGTTCTGTATCAAAGCCCCAGAGCCTCGGGCCAGGTAACAACCTCAACCAGGAGAGCGATATGAAAAGATCTGGTGACTTTGAAGTTCACATGTCACAAAAACGAGGGTCTGCCCGTATTGTCCACTTCAAAAAGTAGTGTGCACCACACTAACTGACACAAATAGAAGAGCTGCTCCCAAAGAGACGAAGAGCGCACTCATTCCCGAGACCGAGAGAACAAGTCAAGTCGCCGACATCCCCACGCCGACGACAAGCAAGAATGGAGGGCGACTACAGCAACGTGGATCTGAGCAACGCCGACTACGAGGGCGAGCTGACCAAGCGCAGCGTGTGGCTGAAGGAGTGGCGGCGGCGCTACTTCGTGCTCAAGGGCAACAAGCTCTACTTCTGCCGCGCGCAGAACGAGCCGGCGCACGGACTCATCGATCTGGCCGACTGCCTCACGGTCAAGAGCGCCGAGGACAAGACCAACCGCCGCTTCTGCTTTGAGGTGGCGACGCCCGACAGCACGTACTACATGTTCGCGGACACGGAGAAGCTCAAGGACGAGTGGATCGGCGCCATCGGCCGCGCCATCGTCAAGTTCTCGAGCTCCTTCACGGGCGACCAGGACGACGAGATCGACGACTAACTCCCCTCAGTAGTAGCGACAGAGACGACGACAACCTCCGACTACGATTACGATTACGAGCCCACAAACAACCAGCCAGTACACGCACGCACGCAAGCATCCGAGCGACTGTGAGGCCTGTCGGCTAGGCTCGTGCACGTAGCAGTAGTCGGCCATTGCATTTTTGACGCAAGTGCTTCGATCGGTGTTGGACAGTTTGCATATCAGTACTCTTCTCCCATTGCTTCTTCATCTCGCTCTCTTCCTTTTTCATCCGAACACAACACTGCAAACACAAGCTTTGATAACGTAAAATTTGAGAAAACCATGAAGTTGAAATACACACGCACTGCATGAAGCCCTCCGCCACAGTCCTACTTCTCAGACAGCGCCTTGAAGAGACTAGGCACGACCTCCATGCGCCACGGGCCTGGGCCGGGCAGCACCTCTCCGTCAATGTTCATGCCGTTGGCGGCCTGGTCGGCGTCCTGCTCGATGACCACGGCCTTTACCTTGATGTACGAGATGAGATCACTCTCGAATTCCCTGCCCATCAGATAGAGGAGGCCGAAGTGGAACATGCGCAAGAAGTTGGCCTTGCGCGAGATGATCAGGTCCAGGTTTCCATCCGACGGGTGCGCGTACATGCCGTCCGGGGCGGCGTTCACGACGCCCACGACAAAGTACTGGCCCTTCTCCTCGACCCAGACGTTGTCCGGGTACCGCTTGTGGCTCGCGGGGCTGCGCACGGCTCCACCGAAACCGCCCCAGGACTTGCGAGGCAGCGACGTTTGGTGCGAGAACGAGTGCGGACCCTGCTGCGAGAACGAGTTCGTCGGGTTGTTCTCCAGCATGCTGTCGTACACGTTGCCTTCTTCCATCTCGAACTGGTCCAGCGCGCCTTCGTCACGGATATCAAAGTATTTGCGCAGCTTGGGCTGTGGGTCGGTCGGCACGTAACGAACGCGGCCTGTGTGGCGTCTGGGTGCGAGGATCGTGCGCTTGAGCTTGAGGAACGCGTACCGGAACGTACCCATCCATCGAAAACGTTCTGACTCGGCCGCGATGTCGCCAGCGATGCCCCAGCCCACACCACAGTAGCTGTAGTGGACCTTGTTGGGCTCCTGCTCGGCCACGGCCGTGATAACATCGAGTGGCCGCATCTTGCGCTTGATGATACAGTACACAGCCGACTCGATGGTGGGGATTCCGACGCCAGCACCAAAGGCGTTCTGTGTGCCCGCCGAGATGAGCGAGATGGGTGTCGTCGCCACGATCTCACGCCACTCGTGCTCTGGTCGCGACAGCAGGCCGTTCATAAACTCACACAGCGTGCCGTCGCCGCCGATGAAGACCAGCGACTCGAAGCCGTCATCTGCCGAGAACTTGCGGCCCATCTCGATGGCGTGGCCGCTGTACGTCGTTTCCTCCATAACGCAGTCAAAGTTGCCCCAGTCGAAGAAATGCTTGACCTGCTCGTTGTAGATCCGCATGGCGCGACGCTTGCCCGAGTGGGGGTTCACGACGATCTTGATCTTGCGCTTCTCGGCAATCGGCGGCGCACGCGCCTGCCAGCGCACGAGCTCCTGGATCGTGTGGATCCACTTCTCGGCGATATCTCCGTTATCACACGTGAAGTCCACAAACTTGTGCTTGCGCTTGAGCGCCTTCTCGGCGTTGCCGCGGCCTTTCTTGAAGTAGTGCACACGGAAGCTCGGTGAGCTCGTGGCGGCAGCCTTGGCTTCCTTGCGTCCGTACGTCGGCAGCGCGTGGGCCGCGACGATGTCGTCCGTCTCGATGCTGCCGACCACGCGTGTAGCGCTGCGCTTCCACTCCATCTTCTCGCGGTCCATCGTCAGCTGACAGGCCTTGTTCTTGAACCGGATACTGGCCGTCGCCTCGTAGTCCAGCGGCGCCTCTCTACGCGAGTAAGCCTGTCATGATGAAATCCAGTCAGCATTCCCCCGTCACATCATTACATGTAGCTGTCAGAGGAGTATAGTCTTACATGCACTCTGCGCACGCTCTCACGCAGGTTGTGGTCTCCTGGGTTGTCGAACGTCACGTCGCCGATGGACACCTTGCGGTGGGACAGCGCCTGGCGCGCCAGCTCGTGGGCAGCATCGCGCGGGATGCTGCGCTGGCTCACGAACGTCAGGCTCGTCTTGGACAAGTCGCCTAGTCGACTGAGGCGCCCGCCAGGCGACGACGCTGCGTAGCGGCGGTCGTTCGAGTTGAAAAAGCGCGGGTTCAAGCCGCCGCTGGTGTCGTCCCCGTGGCTGTGACGACCATGGCCGCCAGGCGCAGAGGACGGCGACGCGGCCTCCAGCTCCCTGCGCTCAAAGTCGTGCGGGTCCATACTGGACACGTCCACGAACCCACGCGCGGTGGGCGACTTGGGCGTGAGCTGCGACGACTGCGACTGCAGCATCGCGAACTGCACGTGGTCGTGGGCGATGGAGCCGCCCACGGGGCTCTGCACGCTCCATGCGGCGTCGTTCGCGAACTCCTGGCTGCTGCCTCTTGGCGGAGGCGTGCCGACGCTTGCCGAGCTCGGCTGGTGGCTGTAGGCCACGTAATCGGACGCGGAGACCTCGCCCGCCTCACGGGGCGATGTGATCGTTCGTGCTTCTTCGTCCTTACTGCCCATATTCGCCTGCAACGCGCGTGAAGAGCGCTCGCGTGTTGCCGTCGGATGAACTTCTGACTGCGAGGAGCTCCTGTGTTCTACAGGTTGGGGTGATCGTTTCGAGACACCATAGAACGGGACTCTCAGCAGTGTTGGCTTGGGAGCTGAATACACCCAAATAGTGGACATTGTGAGATTTGTTTTATCCAATCAAAGAGCTCAAAAGTTCATCATCTTTTCGGAATACGCTTTTTCATCCAATCAGTATGCTAGAATGCCAGTCTGTCACACGCTGATTATGCATAAAAAGCAGCAACAATCAGGCTTCCGTTTAGTCGGAAGGTTATCCTCTGAAATCTGACTTGAAATTTGTATCGACCCCGTCTTCAGCGTGGTTAGGGGTTTACCAAAATTCCAGCATAATCAGCAATGGCAGGGATGATTACCCGACTGAAAGTGGATAATACTGGCGCCTAAAATCTCTATCGAGGTTTATATATGCCTAGATCGCGCTTGTAGGCGTCAATTCGTGTTTTGGTCGTGTCGCAGTTTGGGACTCGCAAACCTACAGTACGGTGATGGTGTTCGTAGTTCAAAGAACTACGTAGGGAGGGCAAACCAATCTTGATTGACTCGCTCCGTCAACGTAACTAGAGCAACTCAACAGCAACTGCAGCAACTCTGAAGCAACTCTGACCTCTTAGTGCAACTCTCTGGAAATAACT
>JAADXB010000060.1:0-30239 GCA_023337495.1 Pythium diclinum | reverse complement strand
TCTGATAGCTGCGGCACGACGAATGCTGGCGGGACGGCGCAGTGGCCGTGACGCGCGTGGAATGCACGTAGCGCTGCGAGTACAGCACCTGCGTCCACGTTCTTCACGGAGGCTCTTCTGTTACGCTGCGGCTGTGTAGTAGACCTGTTGGTAGTCGTCGAGAGCTCCCTCCAGCTACGCACAGCGCGCCGGTGGACGCTCAGGGGTGTCTGCCATCTTCGCAGCATCTTTCCATCCACAGACTGGCGAGTATTGGGTTCTTATCGTGTTTGCGTATCGGTTCCTAACAGATGAGTCTTGTGCACCCATCGAGTCCCTTTGGCGAACAGTGCAATGGATTGATCGAAGCGTTGAAGAAAAGGCAGCGAAAGACAAGCATTGATTACCGCTGCATCATCAAGTGCTTGGTCCTCGCGCTCATGATGATCTCATCTCACGAGATTTGGCACACACCGAAGAGCTGAGACACAAAGAGTTCTCTTGAAATGTGCCCACGACGACTGTTTATGGACTTGTCCTCGACTTCCGATGCAACTAAACATCTCAAACATCGTGTCTTCGTCAATTGCTCAGACAGTCAGCTTCTTCGCATCCCGGTGGCCCAAGGCACAGGCCCGTCGTGGGTCGTACACAGTCTCAGCGACCCACAGGCGAGCCTTTCCGTGTTTGGCGACGCACTGCCGTATATCGTGAATGCCTGTTACTGTAGGGGAGTTTCACGAGACTGCTTGCTATTCTAGGCAACATACCACACGACTTGGGCAGTGACGGATGTCGTGAGACCGTGGCGGCAACGCGAGGAGTCATGTGAAAACTGCCACCTTCCGACCTTTCGACGAGCTGTGCTGTACTGTAGCCATTTGGGGAAACCTACCTTGTTTTGAGACAGTTTGCACTATTACGCAGGAGTTCGTAAACATGTTTTCAGGTTTGGCATGCCGCAACTTGCGAGAAAAAACTGCGCCATGGTCGGTAGGATCTGGCTGGCTGGCAGACTCATCAGCAGCAATGTGAGGAACTGTACACTAGGAAGCCACTGCTTTACAGTTGCCTGCTTGCCCACTCTCTCAGCTTGAACATGAGTCCAAGTTTTCCAGTAGGGAAGCTCTACTGTATTACGTACGCGTTGTTGAAGTCGCCTTGGACCACACACACAGACACACGCTTCCCTGGATGAAGGTCGATGCACTAAACGCGAGAAGCTTCTGCAAGCGTCAACACAGGAGCCAACCGAACACCATCGATCACGTCGGACGCGATACGTTCCACAGCCAGTGAGTGGATGGTCGGATCTCCAACGCGCATTCTCAGCTGCTCAAGATCTGCAGCTTTGAGAAACTTCGACATGATTACGCGTGTGCGAGTGCCCAAGAAGAAACCCAGAGACAATCCGCCTTCAAAAAATACCCACCTCAAAATGTAAAACCTCGTTTGGAGCTAAAAATTAGTTCCTGATTCATACAAACCTCAAGAGAGAGTTGCACCAACCGTACCGTAGAATGACTATCATCCCGTGAGGTTTTTTCCCCATGTGAACCCTTCGCGTGACAAGTGCAGCTCGCTGAGGTCAGAGCCGCCCCCGGGTCAGGACAGGCGGCATCAGCGAGCGCTCGCTTCCCTTCGGGCTCCGTGGACTGCGAGAGCCGCGGCGTGCGTCGTGTCAGTTTGGCTCCTTCCTGCCGTCCCCCACGCCCGCCCACTGCAGTCTGTATCATCATCCACTTCCTGGAAGGATCTGTGCTTGTGCGTGTGTACAAGCCTCTGATCTTCATCAGACCACCCCCTTCCTCTCCTCTATTCCCAGCCAGATCGCGTAGAAGCAGCTGCTTCTGCCCTGCCTGCCACTCGCTGTCTACATGGCGCTGCTGGCCCAGACGGCTCCAATCCCCTCGACGGACAAGAAGACCATCCACGCGCTGGACTACGGCGCGACCAAAGGATCGTCCACGCAAGCGACGCCAGCGACTACTAAAGCCAACAACAACAACAACAAGGAGACCATGGTGACGCATCGTGCCAGTGCGGCCGCGACGGCGGCAGCGGCGGCCAAGCTGTCGGTGGAAGACTCGGACGAAGACGACCGCAAGTCGCTGCTGGACAAGCAGGGCCTCGCGCGCACCAAGGACCTGGCCATGACCGTGCTGGAGCGGTACCACAACGCCACGTCGACCAAGATGTACGACGTCGAAGAGCTGGTCGACTACTACTTCCACCGGCGTCTCGCGGCCGTCACGGCCGTGATCATCAGCTACTTGCCGTTCGTGATCACGCCCAACCAGATCACGATCTTCGGGCTCGGCCTCGGCTGGGCGTCGGCGCTGTGTCTGTACGACTCGGAGTTCCACTACCCGCTCGCGTGGCAGCCCAACCACTCGCTGCTGGCCGCGAGTCTGTTCATGTTCTTCTGGATCGTGTCCGACTGTGCCGACGGTCAGGTCGCGCGTCTGTGTAAACGCGGCACCCGCACGGGCCGCATCCTGGACGGCGTCGTCGACGGGCTCGTGATCGCGCCGAACATTTTCATCATGTCGATGATGTGCGCGAACCGCTGGGGCGATCCGTACTTTCCCATTTCGATGGCCTCTGGGTTTTCGCTGTGGGCGCATGCGATTATCTACGACAAGATCAAGAACACGTACATGGAGAACGCGCTGCCGCAGTCGGAGTGTGATGGCGAGACCGTGGAAAGCGTCAAGAAGGAGTTTCTCGAGGCCAAGGCCAAGGACCCGTTCGCTCTCGACAGCGTGCTGCTGGGCATCTACGTCGTGTACATGAAGGTCCAGGCCACGCTCACGTCGGACGCCGCGTCCAAGGCCGAGGCCACGCGCTTTGTGATGCTGGCCAAGTGTAACGACCAGTACCGCGCCAGTTACATCAAGAAGTACAGCCACGTTGTGCGTCTCGCATCGTTCATGGGCATCTCGGCCCACGTGTCAGCGCTTTACGTCGCCTACTTTGCCGCGATCTACGTCTGGGAGTCGCTCTTCTACGTGCAGATGTACTTCCTCGTCTTGCAGAACGGTATCATGGTGCTGTCGCTGTACTTGTACTCGAGCTCGGGCATGTCCACGCAGCAGCCTATCAACAGCGCGCTGTAAAACGAGCAGATCCACAAGAGAAGCCCGCCCCATCCACACATAGAAGTGCGAGTCAGCTCTCCAGGAAGCCTCCCGCCTCGCTTGGTCTCTTGTGGACCGTGAGCGAGATATTAGTAGGTAGTAGGCAGATACTAGGTTCCTCTGCGTACCGGCGGCGTCGAGCAGGACGGATGACCTAGCAGTAGCAATAACACCCGAGCGGCCATGTAAATAGATACATATCCTTCCAAACTACGGCACACGGCTTCCCCAAAAGATCACGCTTTACACGTTAATTTAAATCTGCTTATGTACTCGTGGCTGATGCTTCTTTCACATCTCACCGCTTGCTCATGGCGAAGAGCATGGGGAAGTTGAGGCGACTCGGGATCAGGAACGAAAAGAGGAAGAGGAACACGAGTCCGAGCGCCTGCACGAAGTAGAGAAGGCTCTGGTCCAGTGGGAACGACTTGGCGAAGTAGCCGAGCATCGCGAAGAGCGCAGGCGTGCCGCCGCTCGAGATCAGACACGCCACGTACGACACGACGTGGGCGGCACGGTGGGCGAGCAGTCGTCGGTCCACTGCGATCGAGTTGTCCAGCAGAGCCATGAACCCGTGGAGAGCCACCACGCCAGTGCAGTGCTTGACCAACACCAGCACGACCACCAGACCCGAGGCGAACGGAACCGTGTCGAGGTGGAACACGTTGAGCAGCGGAAACGCGCCAACGACTGGGATCTGGAACAGCAAACCCACACGCAGTGTCGCCAATGGCGTCATGACACTCGACGAGGAACGGCAGAACACGAGCTGGCCGAGGAGGTACGTGAACGCCATGGATGCCAGGCTGATCGCGAGATGCATGGTCTTGGACGAGATGTCCGACGTCGAGTCCGTCGCTGCGTGGATGGCGCCTTCGGCAACAGGGTGCTTGCGGAAGAACCACAGCGGCAGAATCTCATCAAAGCCGAACTGCACGAGAGACCACGCGAAGAACACGGCGAGGATCAGGCACGCGTGAGGCTCTCGCGTGATCGCGAGCTCCGTGCTGTCGAGGTCCGTGGCTCGGGCCGACGACGATGCCTGCGACTTGCGCTTGGCCTCGGCGATGCTCGTTCCCATCTCCATGTCGTGGACCTTCTTGTCGGCCGTCACGCGGCCATTCGTGCGAGTAGGAGACAGCGTACCAGCACCACGCGCCACCAATTCAGAGGTCGCGTACTGGGACGAAGTCTGCGAGTGCACAACGATCGATATCTCATCGTCGTCGTCAAAGGCATCCTGGAGACCATACTCGGAGCAGTCAAAGAACGCTTCTTCGTCGCTGTCGCCATCGCTGCGGAGGCTTCCGGCGCGTCCACGGCGCGTGCTTCCGCCGCTGATGATCTCCTTCGTCTCTTCAAGTACGCCTGTCGTCTGACGAAGATGATCGCCCAGTGCTCGCTCCTGGCTGCTCTTGCCAAACTCCACGCCGTTGCGGCCGCCATATTTCTTGGGCAACGTGTCCACGCCAAGCAGCTCGAGCAGCTCCGCAGCAGTCGACTCGACCGAAAAGAACTGGACCTTGTCCAGCGTGCGCTTGCCGATCTTGGACTTGAGCCCGGCCATGACCTGCGAGAACCACACAGGCGCGTTGATCACGGCGAGCTGCGAGAGCTTGTCGGGGAACGACTTCTGCATCTCTTCGATAATGACGCCGGCGCTTTCGACCACACGGTCGTCAGCGTCGGTCAGTGTGAGTCCCTCGAGGTCCACGACGTACACGATCTTCTGGCTGCTCGACTTGACGAGTTTTTCCAGCGCAAACTGGATGAAAAACTGGTAATGGGACCGGATATCGGGCGTCGTGAAGCCTCCAGACGCCAACTTGTCCAGCTTGATCTGGCCCAGAAAGTCCCAGATCACGACGTGGCCCGACTCCGTGTAGCCGTGGTAATAGTGTGGCAGAATGCTTCGAATCGTGCGGAAATGCGGTCGTGGCTCACGCAGCAGCGACTTGATCGGGTTCTTCGAGCGACGGAACGTTTCTTCGATGGCTGTCTTGACCTTGTTCAGTGAGCTGCTCGCCGAGGAGGACGATCCGCTGCTGCTGCCCGTCGGCGAGTCGTCCAGTGCACTGCGACGTGGTGCCTTGTGGTGCGGGTCGTCTTCCTCCGTGAGCGGCACGTAGGACGCGCGACTCGACATGCGCAGACCAATGAGCGTGATGACGACTGCGATCCACGAGAGAATCGACACGAAGCAAAACGGGTAGAAGTACAGCGCCGAGTCGTCGTGCTCCGTGGCCGTGATGGTGAACAGCTTGTCGCCCAGGCCCACGAGCAGCACTGACACCCCGGCTCCGACCAGGATGCCCATGTACTTGGTGGCGACGGCCAGTCGCGTCTGGCGGTTGCTACAGAAAACCCCATTATATTAGTCAGTCAAACACCGCTTCATTCGACAGCTGCCAAAGGCCACAATGCAAAACGTACCCGCAGATATTGTCGATTTCGATGAGCGCGACGGGCGTGACGCCGCTGAAAAGCCCCATGGCGAAGCGCACGATCGCCATGGAGATCAGGCTTTGGCACAGCAGCAGACTGAAAAAGCCCGTGCCGAGAATCGCGAGCCCCCAGAGGATCACGCCCTTGGCGCTCTTCAGCGAGCGCGCAATGTTGATCCACATCTTGCAGCTGAGCATGCTGCCCAGGTAGCCAGAGCCCGTGAGAATGGCCGTGTAGAAGCCCAGCCGCGGGTACGAGGTCGTCGGGTAGAAATGCAATGCGATCATGGGCCCGAGCACGAGCACGACCGTGTGCGCGACGTACTCGATCATGGCGCAGCCCATGAGGAAGAGCAGCCGCGTGCTGTATCCGCGGCAGCATCCGCCTGTAGTCGCCATGCCTGATGTGCGTGCGAGGTCGTCTCCTACGAGCGACAGCGCCGACTCCACGGACGAAGAGCGGCGTGACCGCGTGTCGGTGGATGCGCTGGTGGATGCGTCGTAGCTGTCGAAGCCGTCGGCTCCGTCGTCGCTGTATGAGTCGAAGCGACTGCGCGAATGCGAATGCCCATTGGCATCAGCGTAGCCACCGCCACGTGTCGCAGGCGCCATTGTGGATGCCGCTGCGGCCTTCGTGTCGGACGATGCGGCTGGAGCCATTTGGCAATGCGGCTGCCTGATGGACTGGGCGGTTGACAGCATACAAACACCAAGTCAAACGGGAAAAGCGGCGCTCTTCGGTTGACGGGGCGGGACTGACTCGCGCATCGTCATGCTTGCTCGATCTCTACTAAAGCCGGTTTTCTCCCAAAAGCGCAATCGGTTTTAGAAGGGATCGTGAGAATATGAAAATGGTGTGGTGCACATGAAATAAGGACAAACCCAAGTTGAAGCAGAGATGCATTCATACAGACAAGCGGTCAACGCCATGGGATCTAGCCTAGCCCATGGACAGCTAGCTACGTGCTACATGTAGTACGGAGGATGGATGCACGGCTAGAGGTCTGGGAGATCGTCCATGTGCGAGTGTTCCACGGGAGTCACGGTCTTGGTGGTGAAGTACACGAAGCCCTGGAGCGTGGCCACGAGCAGATTGTACCACACGACCCACCAGGTCCAGCCAGAGTACGCGTAGGTCTGACCACACAGCGCCGCGAAGAACGCGACGGTGAGCGCACGGCCGATGTAGTTGCCCAGGAACGGGAAGTACTGCTCCACGCTCATGCCGTTGACGACCGACTTGAGGTCGAACATGATCACGCCAAAGCCTACGAGCATTCACAAACAACGAGAGTATGAGTATTGTGCGGACGACAACAGCCATAGCAGCAAGGGCAAGACCGTACCAAAGGCCATGGTGTACAGCCCGAGTAGCACTAATCACACACAGAGTCAGGCGTCAGTGTGAAACTCCATCAAAAGACACTTTGAAATGAGCTGTGGGGTACGTACTGTCTGGAAGCGAGAAGCGGATGAGCATGCCAAAGCCCTGGAGGATCGTGAGCGCCGCAGCCAGCGTGTACATGCCGCTGAAGACGATGTCGATCGTCGGTATCCGCGACTGGTCAAACGCGCTCTCCTGGCGGCTGGTGCCCCATCCGTTGCCACGGCCGCCGTACGCGTTCGGCTCGTACTGCGGCACCGCGTACGGGTGCACATTCGGCGCCGAGTACGGTAGCTGGTGCTTTTCCTCGGAAGATCCCTTTTCCTCTTCATCGCCGTTGTCCGCGCCATTCGTGCGCATCGCGACGTAGTGGTTTCCGGTCGGACCGCCACCTCCCAGACGCTGAGGCTCGACGGGCTTCAATCCAGCGCGCTTGGGCGAAGGGCCCTTGGCCGCCTGCTTCGGCGAGCGAGAGGGACCGAAGCCCGCGCCACCGGCACCGGCACGCGTGTCGATCGGCGTCACCAGCGGTTGCTTGAGCTCTTCCTCGGGCACATCCATTGCTGTTTATCGACTTCGATCTCTTCTTCCTTCGATGTTCTCGGTCGCAGAAGCAGTCGAGGGTCTTGTATTGGGAGCATTCCACCCACCTTCGATTTTAGCGAATCAGATGCAGTGACATTTGTGACACACAATTTCGCAAAACAAGTACAGCTAGGCACAAATCGTGCGTCACAAATCACAACTTCAAAATGACTTCAGGAGCTACGTCGCCTACAGCTAGCTAGCTACACACGTACGCACCCGACAACTTAGGGTGTGTGGAGCATGCTCGATGTGTTTGATGGACCCTTACTTCTTCTCAGGGGCGATTCCTGCAAACACGAAGTCATCATCACGACGAGGAAAAACACTTGTGTCAAACCACACGAGTAGCTCACTCACCGTTCAAGTGCTCCAGCGCGAGCATGAGCGAGTGCGTGCCCATACGGCCGTGGCCCTGGGCCTTCGCGGCAACGTAGAGCTGGTTCGCCAGCGCCAAGCCAGGCAGCGACAGGTTCATCTGCTCCGCCTCCTTAAGCGCGATACCCATGTCCTTCAAAAAGTGCTCCACGAAGAAACCAGGGTCGAAGTTGCGGTTCGCAATGCGAGGACCCAAGTTGCTGATCGACCACGAGCCGGCAGCGCCAGCACTCACAGCACGAATGGCTTCGTTCATGTCGAGACCGCTCTTCTTCGCGTACAGAAGACCCTCGACGACGCCGATCATGTTGGTGGCGATGAGGATCTGGTTGACCATCTTGGTGTGCTGTCCGGCACCAGCGCCGCCCATGTGACGGATGTTCTTGCCCATGATGTTGAAGAACGGCATGGTGGTGTTGACAGTCTCCTCGTCACCACCGACCATGATGGACAGCGTGCCGTCGCGGGCGCCGACGTCGCCACCCGAGACCGGAGCATCGAGCGTGGACACACCCTTGAGCTTGGCGGCCTCGTAGATCTCCTTGGCGAGCGATGGCTCACTGGTCGTCATGTCGACGATGATGCCGCCGGTCTTCATGCGCGAGAGAAGGCCGGTGGTCGGGTCCAAGATGACTGAGCGCACGTCGGTTGGGTAGCCTACGATGGAGAACACGATGTCTAGACAATGGATGGAGATTCGTCAGTGACGCCTCGTATTGTGAATCCACTTCCCAACGCAACAACTCACCCGAGTTCTCCGCGACCTCCGCTGGCGTGTTCACCACGCGCGCGCCCTTCTCACGCAACGCGTCGCACTTGCTGGCCGTGCGGTTGAAGACCGTCACCTCGTACCCATTGTTCTATTCCCAACACGCCATCCATGTCATGTCAGTTATTGATGGTTCTACGAATCCTCCGTCGATGCGACTTGCATGTGCAGACTCACCAGAATGTGGCGGCACATGCTCGTGCCCATAATGCCGGCGCCGACCCATCCCACGCGCAGCTTCAGTCCCGCAGCAGTCATCATGTCCAAGTCTCGTCGGCTGGATCGATTCCGTAATGGCGTGCGGCACACGTGAACCAGGAAGACACAGGGGGCTCTATTCGAGTCATTGCAGTTCGTTCAATTTGGACCAATCATCAGGGAGTAAAAATGCTACATATTGACTGGCACAAATCATCGAAAAGATACCGACACCAACACAAAAAGCGAATCACAAATCACAACTTCAAAATGGCTTCCGCCGCAAAGGAATAAAGATGGGGAATCTGTACAGCTTCGTCCTCTGGAGGCACGAATCACTTGAGGCCGTGGGAGGGAGTGGACACTACTACATGCCGTCTGCTTGATCTGGGTCTTGAGCGGAGCGACGATTCACTAGCCTTCTTAGATCACTTCGACGTCTTTGACCTTCTCCGGGAGAATGCCTGCTCGCAAGAACTCATCAGCTACGGACGAACAGCGAATTCTTCAGGGGTTTCAACAGCATCACGTACCATTCAGGTGCTCTAGTGCAAGCATCAATGCCTGCGTACCCATGCGGCCATGGCCCTGTGCCTAAACCAAAAACACCAAGGTGTGGGCTCTTCGTTCAACAGTCAAACCACAATCAAAATCCACGGGCACATACCTTGGCCGCGATGTAAAGCTGGTTCGCCAGCGCGAGGCCAGGCAGCGACAAGTTCATCTGCTCCGCCTCCTTCAACGCGATGCCCATGTCCTTCAGAAAGTGCTCCACGAAGAAACCAGGGTCGAAGTTGCGGTTCGCGATACGGGGACCCATGTTGCTGATCGACCACGAGCCGGCAGCGCCAGCACTCACAGCGCGAATGGCTTCGTTCATGTCGAGACCGCTCTTCTTCGCGTACAGCAGACCCTCAACGACGCCGATCATGTTGGTGGCGATGAGGATCTGGTTGACCATCTTGGTGTGCTGTCCGGCACCAGCGCCGCCCATGTGGCGGATGTTCTTGCCCATGATGTTGAGCAATGGCATCGCGGCGTACACGGCGTCGACGTCTCCGCCCACCATGATCGACAACGTGGCGTCGCGAGCACCAACGTCTCCACCGGAAACGGGGGCGTCCAGAGTGGACACGCCCTTGGCCTTGGCAGCTTCATAGACCTCCTTGGCGAGGGACGGCTCGCTCGTCGTCATGTCCACAATGATACCGCCGACCTTCATGCGCGAGAGCACTCCGGTGGTCGGGTCCAAGATGACCGAGCGGACATCCGACGGGTAGCCGACGATCGTGAACACAATATCTACGAGGCACACAGCAACCGTCAGTTATACAACCTCACGTGGTGAAAGGGTCGAATCAATATCGTACCAGAGTGTTGAGCGACCTCAGCCGGCGAGCCGACCACACGCGCGCCCTTCTCACGCAGTACCTCACACTTGCTGGCGGTGCGGTTGAAGACAGTCACCTCATAGCCATTGTTCTGACAAGGCCAAGAGAGAGAGAGAGGCGTTAGATATTATTGTAGACCTTTTACAGCCACACCAAGAAGACCATCGTACCAGAAGATGGCGGCACATGCTTGTGCCCATGATACCGGCACCGATCCACCCGACGCGAAGCTTGATACCCGCAGTAGTCATCATGCTCAGAGCCTGGCTATTGAACAAAGCTACCACAACCATCATGTTAGCAAGTGAAGATCCAACCGGCGATCCTTCACCATAACAGTAACTCACTGGATGCTCGCAGCGTCTGGTCTTCGAGCGTCGGGGCACCAGGCGTGCCCGTCACAACAAGGTGATCAGCGGTCGTTACGACTGGAGATGCATGGACCGCAGGGACATGCGCCTCGTCCTTGAGACGGCTCTGAGACAGAGGCACCACAAGGTCATCGTCGATGACCACGCGGCTCTCCGAGTACGACTTGAAAAGGTGCTCGCTCAGTCGGTGGTTGTGCTTGTTGATCTACCACAACCAGAAGAACCAACGTGTTGAGAACACCATCAAAGAAGGGCTCGTCCGTCCAGTACATGTACTCACCTGCGCGACCACACGCACGACGTACTTGTTCTTGCCGTGGCCCTCACCGGGCTTTCGCTCGGAAATACACGCGCGGATCATCGCGGGGCATCCCATATACCGGTAGTGCTGGCGCGGGCGCTTGCCCTTTCCGCGTGGCTTGGTCTTGACACCGTGGGTACACAGATACAGCTTCTTGACAAACCCGACGCTCTCGTCGATCGGCTCCTTGAGACTGTTGCGCTTGGCAGCACGCGAGTTCACGGCTTTGGCCGAGTCGGACGTGCGCAGTCGCATGGGCTGGTGGCTCGCGATACAGTAATCCTCCATGGCCTGGTGGAACTCTTCCCACGACTCGAAGCTCTGCTCGATGGGCGGACACTGGATGAACGACGCGTCATCTTCCGGAATGGGCAGCATGCGCGTCGGGTCGTCCTCGACTTCGTCTTCTTCTTCGTTCTCCTCCTCTTCGTGGAGATCCGAGTCGCTCTCGCGCTTGCGGTCGCCCAGCAGCGACGTGAACGTGTGCGTGTGGTGCTGACCGTGGACGACATGGAGTCCGTCGGCAGAAACTGCGTCGCCGACGTCGTGGGCCACAGGCATCGCGTCGACCGCGGCCTGCGCCACCTGAAGCGCGTCCACAGCCACGTCTTCGTCCTTCTTCACGCCAGCGGAGCCGTTGGCAGCCGCCATGGCGAGCTGCTCCTGTACGGCGCGTGCGGCGTCCATCGCTAGCGTCGGCTTGTTCGCGTCTCCAGAGATGGAGCCTCCAACAGTGCTGTGTGTGCCGGCGTGAGTTGCGCGTATGTTGCTTGCTGACGAACAGCATTTTAGCCAATCATTGATCAGAAGGGTGTAGACCAAAAGCCCCAGGATTTCAGCATCCACGGATCTCCTCCATGAACCTCGCCACAACCTTCCGTATGAGAAAACTCTTGGTTATATAGACACCAGCGATCTCACTAGTAACGTCCTCATACACGGCTTATATCTACATGGAGGTGGTCACCATCGGCCTTGGATGCGCCTGTGTTTCCTGGAAACCCCGCGCTTTTTTTCTTTCGAATAAACCTCGCGTTTGTGATATAAAACCTCGAAGTCAAGGTGAAAACCTGCGAGACTCAATGGTGCTTTTGGTCCAAGAGCTCTTCGATCGATAATTGACGCGGGAGAGCGCTGGCGCGAATATGAGCAGCCGCAACTACAACCTGCGCTCGTCGCCGCTGCGTCGAGGGCTCACGACCACGACGTCCACGTCGGCGGCCAGCACGAGCTTCAGCTCCACTACGAGTGTGAGCAGCAGCAACTACACGGGCACGAGTCTGGAGGAACGCACGCTCACGCCGGCGCCCGTGCAGCGCACGCTGTACATGGAAGAAGAGGACGATGAGGAAGAGGATGAGGAGGTCGTCGAGCAGCTCGGTGGTGAGGACGAAGATGTGGAAGAAGTGCAGGTGATGGGACGCTTCGGTCGTCGCGGTGGACGGCTTGCGGAGGATGCCGACGACGAGGACGCCGACACGGAGGAGGATGACGAGGAAGAGGAAGAAACGTTCACGAACGCACGGCGAGGCCTGGCGCGCGGCGCTGCGACAGTGAAGCGTGAGGGCGCGTTTGGACGGCTGCGTCGCCGTGCCGCGAATTCTGGTGCGTTTGATGCGGTGATGGATTATGATGCCGTGGAGGATGATTGACATGGATTTGGTGGCAGATTTTGTCCAGAAGCTCAACCGCTATCGACCCGTGCAACAGGCGACGTCTGCCGCTCGTCAGTTCTGGGTACGCGTTTGTTGAATGCCAGGAGGAGGATCGGGACGGGATGTTTGCTTACTGGGATGGCGGTTATGTTGTTGCAGCAATTCGTGGTGCGCAACTCGTTCATGACGGTCAACTTCCTGTGGCTGCTCGTGCCATTGGGCTGCTTCATGATCGCGATCCTCGTGCCGCACTACATGACGACTGCGATCCGTTACGTGGACATCCTGACGACGTCGTCGACGGGTTTCCAGGCGAACCTCGCGTACGAGAAGGGTATGATGCGCTCCATTGTTCAAGAGATAGTCGACGTCAAGCTGCTGACGATGCAAGAAGAGATGAACGCGCTGCGAAACACTATCGTTACTCAAGAACGCGAGGTCGATGCCCTTCGACTGCTGCATGAGTCACTGCGTCATGTGCATGACGAGACCCAGAAGAAGCTGAGTGTCGTGGACAGTAACAGCATCCTGTCGATCCACATCGAACACGTCGTGGGCAAGCACGCTGAGAACCTGGTATGTGGAACTGCAGGCGGAAACTTACCTGTCATGGAACGGTACCTTCTAACGTGGTGATTGGTATCCAACAGTGGAAGCGCGTGTTGGAAAAGTCCACGCAGACGGATGAAGCCATCCGAACGACAATCAACCAGCAAACGGAGTTGCTCGAGACTGTTGCACAACTGCAAGAAGAGCTTCGCGTGAGTATTTCCTTCAGCCAGTTGCATTGGTGACGATGATACTCACATAGCTTTGCTGCTTGGACTTCTCTAGGGTATTCGACTTGCTGGTGGCGCCCCCGCATCTGCAAAGGCTCCCACCATTTCAAAGGCAAAGGAGCGCGAACTCAAGGATGAACTCAACAAGTGGAAGTCGGAGTTGCAAGAAGAGCTTCAGACCTCGCTGCAGCGCGAGGTGATCGACATTGAAGACCGCATGCACAAGTCACTGCTGACCGAGAAGCAAGTCCTGGTGGACAGCGTCAAGACGCTCAACACGCTCGACACTGCGAACCCTGCGCTTGTTTCTATGATCGAGTCGGCCGTCACGAAAGCGGAGAAGAAGAAGGCCGGCGCGCCAGACTACGCTGCTCTTGCAAACGGCGCTATCGTCGTCCGCTCTGACAGGTCTGTACATGGTTACCCACGATGTTGTACTCTCTGGTGGCTGACAGGATTCTGTGTTGCTGTCTCCAGTGATCTTATCGAGTCCAAGAGTCGATCGCCTGTGCACGTGTTGCGAACTCTCTTGGGGTTGGGCTCGGATGGTACCGACTTCACATCGCCCTCCTTCTGCGCCTCGCCGTTTCTGAAGCTCAGCAACGTCCTCGTCTCTCCGCACGTACCATGGTGGCTCTCCCGTCACAACTCAAGACCAGAGACTGCCCTCTCGGTACGTTTACCCTACCTTTCTATCCCATTCCCAGGGCTTGTGGCTTACGTTTGCTGTTGCTAATTGTAGGAAACGAAGGAAATCGGAAGTTGTTGGGGTCTCAGCGGCTCCTCCGGCCGCCTCACAGTCAAGTTCGCGAAGCGCATCTTTGCCGATTCGGTGACGATCGACCACATCCCAGAAGAGATCGCGACCGACTTCTCGTCGGCACCAAAGAGCTTCCGCGTCTTTGGCGTTTCCGTGGACCGATCGCGAGAGGCCGTGGAGTTCCTTCCGTTTGGAAACTTCACGTATGAACGCGACGGCTCTGCCTCGCAGTCATTCAAGTTGACCACGGCGCTCAGCCAGCGCGTCGCGATCGACGCCGCCACGCTGGAGATCGCGTCGAACCACGGACACCCCGACTACACGTGTCTGTACCGCTTCCAAGTCCACGGCGCCCCAGCGCCATGATGAAATAATTGGTCTGTACATGCGTGTTGTATGAATAAACTATTCTGCTACTGTGATCTGCTTCTTCCACTTGATCATTCTCTAAGGCGTAGAAGCTACAGCATTCACTTGGGTGCCATGGCTTTGGTCAGGATCTGCTTCTCGCTGAGCCGCACGTGGACGGCGCCACGCAGCCAAGCGGCCAACTGCCGTTCATTCGCAGCGAGAAACGCTTCGTCACTCTACAAAAAGACGAAGACAAAGTCGTGAGTTCAGTGCTGGCATTCTCACGACAGCGTTGGAGCCTCCACTGTACCTGGATGGAGTGCTTGTGCATCTTGAGACGCGCGCCGCACAGGCCGTTCACTTGCTGCTGGATCTTGCCTTCCAGCGAAGCCGGCAGCTCGATCTTGAGTGTCGTATCGTCGCCTTGTGATGCTTGGTGGATGATCGCCTGCATCTCATTCGCGTCTGCCAGCCGCAACTGCAGCCACTGATGCGACTGCATGGACAACTCGCCACTGGACTGGAACGTCAGGGTCTTGGGCTTCATACCCACTCCCAGCGCGCTCAGGATCGCCGACTTGTCCTGAATAGCAGCGTCGTTCGGGTCGAGTTGCTGCAGCTCACGCGGCAGTGAGAGCGTCACAGTATCGTGCGGGTTGGAAGGTGTCGTGAAGCCGTAGTTCCGCAGGAGCCGCGTGTTTCCGTGGGCACCATAATTGATGAAGAGCTGCTCGCCAGGCGCGTACTCGCGTGTCGTGTGGATCAGAAAACCCTTCTGAGCATCAAACTCCTGCACGCACTCATCACTACATGCCACCAGTGGTCAGTGAGTGCGTACGTGACCAGCAGGAAGAGTATCAATCGTATCGTACCCCTTGTCGTTGTGGTTGAACCAGTCGAAGAACGGGATGAGCGTGAATGGCTGTGATTTGCCCGACGTCGCGCGGGACATGAGCACGGAAATGGACCAGAAGAAGCGCTCTGGCGTCACCACTTGGTTCTCGCTGCCGAAGAGATGCTGGTACAACTGGAAGTAGAACTGCGCACTGCAAACGACGCCACCAACCCCATCTCATGAGGCTCCAAAACCACCAGAAAACTAGTATGACAAGCCGTACATGCACATACCTCTGCTTGATCGATTGGCGCACTTCATGACACCCATCCAGCGCGTCAAACTGCATCTCGTCCCAGTAGAACGGCAAGTCGACATGCTCTGGAAGCGACGGCAGATAGCAATCCTGAAGCGACTCGCCCTCCAGCTCGTCACTGATGGACATGGCGATGTGGGTGCCGAGCATCAGCGCGTTGGGCACAAACGAAGAGCTGTCGCGGAACGCAGCAGAGGACTGGAAGAGCGAGTCGAGCTGGCGGATGAAGCCTGGTGCCTTCTGCTGAGCTTCACGCAGCGCGAACTCGGCCGAGAAAGGGTACCAGGCGTCGTGCGTGGCCTGGAAGACCAGCGAGTCCTTCGGAACGCGTTCTTTCGCGACGATTCCAATGCCCATGCCAGGAAGCACAGCCGCTTCAATGCATGGCGCGACGTAGGAGCCAGGCACGCGACGCACGGCCTCCTGCACGGCGCGCAGCACGGTCGACGTCGGTCCCATCATGATGATCCGTCCATTGCATTCCTCCACAATTGAGTTACTCACGAATATCCACCAATCATGTGTGAGGAAACCAAGGCGTTAGATACGGAACGTATCCGTTAATTACGGAAAACGCACCCACTTGGTGTTCTCCACCAATCGCCGTGAGATGACCAGCTAACCATCGAAGCGCCATCAATATTCCTACATCGAAGCGAAGCGAAGGCGTAACCATGGCGGACACCCAGACGCTCGAAGACCTCGTGTCGTTCCTCTCGCATGCGCGCGCTGAGCTGCGCAAGTCGTCGTCCAGCATGCTCGTGAACCTCACGGCGTCGGACCAGTCGTCGTACCAGCTTCTGCGTCTGCCGAACCAGGACGTGATCCAGGGCCTGTGCCGCGTCGTGAGCGACCTGCGTCCCATCGCCGAAGACGCGATCAAGGCGCTGATCAACCTCACGGCTGCGAACGCCGAGGCCAGCGAGCGCACGCTCAAGTACGACCTGCTGAACCGCGTGATGACGCAGCTGGAGGACGACGACTGGCGTCTCAAGAACCTGTCGATGATGCTGCTGGCCAACATCACGACCACGGAGGCCGGTGCGCGTGCGCTGATCGGCGCCGATCGTGAGACCAGCACTGCGATGCTCGCGTACCGTGAGAAGAAGATCCGTACGCTCACGACCGAGTTTCTGCAGAACGAACCAGAGCCGGATGGAGTGGACCCAGACACCAAGGAGCCTCGCTGGGACGATGAGTTCCAGTACGTCGCCGTCATCTTGGCGAACATCACGCAGCTGGAGGAAGGCCGTGCGTTCGTGCTCAACATGCGTGGCGGCAAGTCGCTGATCCAAGTGCTGCTGCCTCACATGCGCTCGCCCAACACGATCCGTCGTCGCGGCATCACGGCGCTTGTCAAGAACCTGTGCTTCGACACGGACAGCCACTTCTACCTCTACGATCAGCTCGATGTGCCGTCCAAGCTCATCTACCTGATGGCTGGACCAGAGCCCCTGGATGAGGACGACAAGATCGGCATGCACCCGGAAGTGTACAAGCTGGGCGACAAGAAGAAGCGCGAGCACGACCGCTTCGTGCGTCTCGCGGTCATCGAGTCGCTCATCTTGCTCTGTACGAGTCGCAACGGCCGCAACGATCTGCGTAGAAAGAAGGTCTACCCGATCATCCGTAACGCGCACTTGGAGGAGACGGACGACGAGGTCGGCGACCAGATCTACAAGCTCGTGGACTTCTTGATCCGTGACGAAGACGGCGAAGAGCCGGACTGGAACAAGGTCCGTGCGCAGGCCTTCAGCGACGACAAGCCTTCTGTCTCTGCAGATGAGAAGACGTCGACCGAGTCAAACGACGAGGAGAGCAAGCCAACGGAAGACGAGGCGAACGCCAAGCCAGCAGCTCCAGTCCGTTTCAAGCCTGAGGCCAAGCCGCACTTCCCAGGCGAGAGTGTGGTCCTGGGCAAGCCGCTGCCAAGCGAGCTGGCCGGTCCAAAGGAGCTCGTGGAGGAAGACGTCTCGGACGACCAGGCGTCGTCGCTGATGATGGCGATGATGAGCCTGGACGTCAGCAGCGACGAAGAGGACGAGGTCGACTAAGTCAATCACTCACTATATAAAATAGACGCACATGTGGTTTGTGGAAAGAGCCATATATTATCGCATGGCATGATCTCAGACGCGGCTTCTCGCTCTTCATGACCCCGCCTCGAACAACTCGGAGCGGGGACGGCTATCAGGTTCTAAGGAGGAGGAAGAGCTCGAGAGGCCCGCGTCGTCGGAAATATAGATACATCGTCTTCATCTTCACGGTTCACTGGAGGGGTGTTCGGTCTGCATGGTGTCCACGGCACGGCAAACAGCGACCGACACCCACGGTACTAGTCACAATAACTTACAGGGCGTCGTCGAACACCAGCGGGTGCGAAGCCACGCCCATGTAGCGCTCCTTCTCGAACTTGCGGCGCACGGCCGACAGCTTGCTGGTCTTGCCGATGCCGTTCTGGCCATTCCACAGCATCTCCTTGAGATCTTCAATCACGTCTTGCAAGCCGCTCTCGGTGTAGGTCGAGTGGTACTCCATCGTTGGGTTCTACAGAGATTAAAAAACAGTCAGCTCATAAGTTCAGGAGCTTCATCAGTTAGTAGAGCAGGTACTTACCCAGGCAGGCAGATCGTTCATCTGTGTGCGTGCGATGTGGACGGCGGCGGCCGCAATACGCGAGGGCGCGTGCTTGACCATCTTGTACTCCTGGAGACTTCGGTCGATCACATAGTGGGCAAAGTGCTCCACGCGGTCGTCGCACGTGCGTGAGGCCTTGAGAAAGCGCTTCATGAACTGGTACGAAGTGGGGAACGTGACGCGGTAGCCAACACTCGAGAGGAGGTCGACCTCCATCGCGAACAGCTCTTCGCGCGTGTAGGCGTTGTCCGTGATCTTCACGAAGTCGTCGGCCTCTGGCGGGTAGATCTCCTCGTACTTGGCGGCGACAAAGAGCGCCGTGATGCCCACGAGCTGCAGTCGCTGGCGGGGCACCGCGACGTTCTTCTCCAAGTGGCGGTCGATCAGATGGATCGCGATGTGGAGCGTCTGTGGGTGGAGCGTGTACTTGCTGTGGACGTCGACGAGCCAGTCAATGAGAATCGAACGCATCTTGGAGTTGATGTCGGACTGGCGCGCCATGAACGACGGGCTCGTCATGCGCGTCTTCTCGGTCTCCAAGTGGTACTTGGTCAGATCCTCGGCGTACTGCCAGACCGCGCTGGCGTCGTTCTTGTCCTCCGAGTCGATGTCGTGCGAGACCATCGCAGGCACGTCCTCCTTGATCGTGGACAGCTCAGGAAGAGCCGTCGCAGGAGGCGCTGGCGTGTTCAGCACGAGGCTGCCGAACGTGTTGACGACAGGCGTCGTGGCCACGACCTCCTGGCCAGTGTACGTGCGCTTCACGAGCTTGGTGGTCGTCGTCATGGACGATGTCGTCAGCTTCTTCTGCTGGAGTCCCATGGACGTGGACGTCGAGCTCTTCTTGAACGCGTTGACCTTGTTGGTCACATCGCCGAGCACCGCGCGGCGCGTGGTCGTGGCCTGCGGCTTGAGCCCGCGCGGACGCTTCTCGGCGCGGCCGCTGTCGTTCAGCACCTTGTAGGTCTGTCCTCACAGCAACAACAGCGAGTGTGAGTCTCATGCGCATTCGTGTGTATGCACTGGGAAAGAGCATGGGTATGTACCTGGCGGCTTACCTTGAGCGGCCGTGGGTTGTGGACCTCAATGGGCATGTCATTCTCGTTGTTGTGGAGCGTCGACATGGTGAGCTAGCGCGGCGCTGGAGACGAGAGCAGGAGACGGGCGGTAGGTAGACGGAGGGACGCGCAATGGAACTGAACGGCCACGCACACAGCCAGAGGAAGAGGTGGAGAGATAGAGAGATGCGCCCGAGTGGATCGGATTCGGATTTTCGGATTTCAAATTTCGAGTTGAGACCGTCGAATGGCATGCGGCCTGTCCGGCGCCCGAACCAGCAGGCAGGTGTTTGAAAGTTCAAAACGTGTACTGTTAGGTACGCTGTAAGTACGAATCGAATTTGAATTTTGGACAAATGTGATTGGCTGATATTTGCGCTGAATGTGGGTTTCAGGACGTTTTGTTTGAGCCAATGGAAGGAGGGCTGTAAGAACTGATTTGTGTAAAAACAGCGTAAATACGCTTTTTGGCGGGTGTATGCGTTTCTTCCTCGTGATCTTTTATCGTCGCCTGAGAACTTCAAGATAGAGGGAAGGAAGGGGGAGGAGCCGCCCGGTCGACGGGCGCTTGCATTCAGATGATGCGAATTTGCATTCAGGCGGTCAGATCGCGTCGCTTGATCAGAGGGATTCTGTAACGGGCTGCCCAGTGGGAAGGGGATCCTCCAAGAGCTACGGCCGCGATCGCCATCGCAGGTTTCTTGGCCTCATTCTGTGATTTCCCAATCATCACACACGTGTTCTTCGTCGACTTCCATCAGTCCAAGCCTTCCCCCATTCTCACCAAGTCACCACCATGAGCACTCCCGCCAAGGCCGCGCCCATGAAGAAGGTGGACACGCTGGGCAAGCGCAAGAAGTCCGTCGATGGTACGGTGCTTGCAGTGGCGATGATGACAGCGGTTGCGCATGGGCGTAGGACGAAAGGAACACTGACTTCTTCTTTGTCTCGCAGCTGAGAGCGTCAAGGACATCGAGGCCAAGGACGAGTTCAACCCGAACAAGTTCTACGTGTCGCTCACGTCGCACGCCGAGCAGTTCGGCGTCGACCCCGTGCGCATTCGCGTACGTTGTTCATCTCTACTGCGTTTGCTGTTGCATTCAACTAACCGGAAGATTCTCTGGCATGATAGTGGGGCCAGAAGGAACCGGATGTGCGTGGCCCGGTCATCGGCACGAACCGCTACCACAAGTACCGTAACGCCATCGGTGCCCACGGCGGCTCGTACTGCATCTACCGTGGCCTGGCGGTGCGTTGTCGTCGTCTTCTCACCTTCCCACTGCTCGTTGCTGACTCTTTCTTGGGTGATTGATCTTGATGCCATTGCAGATCGCCTCCGGTGCTCTTGACAAGGTGAGCACATCATTGATAATCGCACATCGACTCATTTGATCACTGTATTGACGCCTTTGCTTTGCTGCCATCAGACTTCGTTGCCAAACCTGGCCCAGACGACCCCAGCCGCCAAGATTGGCCCACACCCCACGTGGTCGGACCCTGAGAAGGTACGATGCCAGTCAAATGGCTACCTTTTCAGTATCGTAAACTCACTGTGTTGTGCATTGAACCCGTCAGATCGTGACCATCGATCCTTTCGGCCACTGTGTCGTGGAGGCTTTCCCGGAGTACTTCGAGAAGGGCTACGACATCCGCCCGACCATCGCCGTGACCAAGGCGCACATGGATCTTCCTGAGGTCCAGGAGGCTCTGCGCGTTGGCCGCTTGAAGCCGGACGGCAAGATCCTCAAGGAGTCGGGCCAGCTTGTCATCACGAAGGCTGCGATCGACCCTGTGTGGTACTTGCCCGGCGTGGCCAAGCGCTTCAACACGACGGAAGCCAACCTGCGCCAGCAGATCTTCCAGGAGACCAACGGCATGTACCCGGAGCTGGTCACGCGTACGGATCTCAAGGTCTTCTTGCCTCCAATCGGCGGGTACGTCTCTGCTGATCTTGGTCGCTTTGCATGCGATGCATTTTGCTTACTGGTGCCTTTCTGTGAGCAGAATCTCGATCTACATCTTCGGCAAGGTGGAGGACGTCTCGGACCCAACCAAGAAGCTCGCGGTGCGTGTCCACGACGAATGCAACGGCTCGGACGTGTTCGGCTCGGACATTTGCACGTGTCGTCCGTATCTGACGCACGCGATTGAGGTCTGCGTCGAGACCGCGCAGCAGGGAGGGTGAGTAACCATTCGATGCTTGTGTTTGCACTGAGGAAAGCTTGCAACTGACGGTCTTTTTGTATGGTTGATAGTGCTGGTGTGATCGTTTACTTCCGAAAGGAAGGTCGTGCGCTTGGTGAGGTCACCAAGTACCTCGTGTACAACCTGCGTAAGCGCCAGGAAGGCGGCGACAGTGCTGAGGAGTACTTCAACTGCACTCAGGCGGTCGCTGGCATCCAGGACGTGCGTTTCCAGGCGCTGATGCCCGATGCGCTCCACTGGCTGGGCATCACCAAGATCGACAAGTTCGTGTCGATGAGTGACATGAAGTATGACGCGATTGTGAACTCTGGTATCAAGATCATCGAGCGTATTCCGATCCCAGAGGAGCTCGTGCCGCGTGACGCGCAGGTGGAGATCACGGCCAAGGTGTTTGCTGGCTACAACGGTGGGAGCGTGTACAAGGTCGACGGCGAGATGCTCAAGCAGGTCAAGGGCCGTGGTGATGAGGCGTACACGGAGTAAAACTGGAGCGCATAGTGCCGTAAACTGCGTTGCAAGTCACTTACCACATCTTTATCAGACTCGATAAAAACACAAAAATGGATACATAGAAAACGAACTGAAAATCAATCATTGGCTTGCGCTACGGCAGCGTTGCTCCGTATCTGCGAAGTGTATTCACGGTGAGTCTCGCCAGCTCTACTTGTTCTTGTCGGTGGCCGTCGTCGGAATCAGAGTCGGATTCGTTTCCATCCTCCTCAACCATGCGGGCCGCCAACTCGATTGGTGTGACACCATCGAAGTCTGGCGTGTCCACGTCGGCGAATCCATCCTCTAGATACAACTGCACGAGCTCTGGTCTGCGGTCTTCAATGGCAAAGTGGAGAGGCGTAAATGTGCCAGCCTTGTTCCCCCAGTCCACACCGTGCTGGAGTAATTCACGAGCTGACTCAACGTTGTTTGACTGCGCCGCACCATGGAGAACGTCGGCACCGACAGTGACGATGCCATTAGCGACCAGCATTTCCACACCGCGTACGCGCGCTGTACCCGAGGATGCGCAGACCGTCAGCATATCTGGATCGGTCCCAGGCGGCGAGTTCACCTGAGCTCCGTGAGCCAGCAAGATCGTTGCGGCTTCCTCATGGTCTCCCTCCACAGCAAGGTGTAGCATGGAGTGAAGACACGCCAGTCTCTTGTCGTCCGCCAGCATTGTGGTGAAGACGCCGGACGTAAGGAGCACCTCCAAGGCCGCGATATGATTCAAATATGCGGCCGCCTCGCCCACAAAATGGAAGAGTGCAGCCAGCGTCACACCCATGAATGCCGTCTGAACCGGCGCGAAGAACCACTGGAGAAGCGCAAGGTTGTCATTCCTCATCGCGGTGTCGAAGATCAGCGCTCGTGGACCAACCTGACGGAAGTACTGTCCCGGAGGCTGCGTGAAGTACCACGGATCTTCTGGCTCGTCGTCCAGAATTCTAAGCGGAGTCTCGCGTCCCCGGAAGAAAGCATTCACGCGCTCGACTTCGGCGACGACCTCTTCTTGAGCGAAGTACTGCTGTGCGATGCCGACGTCGCCACGTTCCACGGCAGCGACGACAAACTCCTCCCGCGAGATGACATGCGGCGTGGCCATTTTGAGAAGAGCTGCTTGGTGAGGAGCTCATCTGACTCAGAAATCGACTGATAATCGATTTCTGATACTATCAAGCTGGAATGATGGTCATCGATTCTTGGTTTTTGTGAAATACGGCCATTTTATCGAAATTTGTGAATAAGCCTCGACAACAGGATCCGCCGGACTTGACCAAGTAAAACTGCAGCGTATCGTGCCGTAAATTGCGTTGCAAATAGATAGGAACGTCGACTCCATCTACTTCATCTTTGCTCCATAGCGGCGTAGTGTGAGCACTGGGTCTCTTCGGCCCTGGTTGCTGTTGTACACGTGTCCGTAGAAGCCGACTCTTCTGGACGCGAGTTCAATCGCAGTGGCTCCGTCGCTGTCGGGTAGATTCACGTCAGCGAAACCTTTCTCGAGAAGCAGCAGCACAAGCCCAGAGTAGCATTCTTCCGCGGCGACGTGGAGAGGTGTCGTTGCATTCGCCTTGTTCCCCCAGTCCACTCCGTGCTTGAGCAATTGACGAGCTGACTCGACGTTATGTGTTATCGATGCGTGATAGAGAACATCAACGCCCACAGTGATCATGCCGTTGGCAACCAATGTCTCCACACAGCGCGCTGTACCCGAGGACGCGCAGAGCGATAGCAGGTCTTCTCGATGGGTCCTTGACGCTGGCGGTGGATATACTTGAGCTCCGTGAGCCACCAAGATCATGACGGCATCGTCATAGTTTCGCTCCACAGCGATCCAAAGCATGCGATCAAGACAAGCTTGCCTCTTGTCGTCTATCAGCGTGGTGGTGAAGATGTCGGAATCGAGGAGTAGCTCCAATACTTCGATATGATTCCCGTCTGCGGCGATTTCAACTACAATTGGGAAGAGTGCAGCCAGCGTCACACCCATGAATGCAGTCTGAGCTGGCGCGAAGAGCCACTGAATGAGCGCAACATTGTCATTCTCCATTGCGGTACAGAAGATCAGCGCGCGTGGCCCGACCAGGCGGAAGAATTGCCCCGGAGGCTGCGTGAAGTACCACGGATTGACTGGCCCACTATCGATGGTTGTGATCGGCGTCTCGAGCCCAATGAAGAAAGCATTCACGCGCTCGACTTCAGCGATGACCTCTTCCTGTGCGAAGTATCGCTGGGCGGTCTGGAGGTCTCCGTGTTCCACGGCATTGACGACAAACTCCTCCCGCGAGATGACACGCGTGGCCATTTTGCTCGAGAGAAATGGAGAGCTCCCCAATCTATCATCACTCCATTTGTCTGATTCTGATAACAGCTCGGAATGACGGTCAGTGGATCTCGATTTTGTGAAATATGGAAATCATTTTATCGACATTTGTGAATAACGGTCAGCGGGTCAAACGAGCTCCTCGACCAGAAAGCACGGAAAGATCGGCGGGCACTTCGCGCACGGCGCCGCCTCCACCGCCGCTCACTGGTTGTCTCGCGCGTCTGGTGACATTTCACGCATAGAAGAGCGACCATGATCCAGTCTATGTTCATCCTCACCACGACTGGGTACGTGCCTATGGAGCTGGACGCGGAAGAGCGACGCCTGTCATTCTCACGTTGCTCTTGTATGCAGTGAGGTCATCATCGAGAAGCACTGGCGCGGGCTCACAAACCGCAATGTGTGTGACTTCTTCATGGAGGAGGTCAACAAGTACCGCGAGCGTGAGGACGTGCCGCCAGTCATCGTGACCAGCAAGTACTATCTCGTGAGCGTCTTCCGGGACGACCTCTTCCTGCTGACGGTGGTCACCAATGAGGTACGTGGCGCAGTCGTCAAAGCGGCACAATGTATACACACAGCAACTGACAACGACGCTTGTATGTGCGCATGTTTGTATTCTGCAGATCGCGCCACTGTTCGTGATTGAGTTCCTGCACCGAGTGCTCGCCGTGTTCCGCGACTACTTCGGCACGTTCGACGAGAACTCGATGAAGGACAACTTCTCCACAGTCTACCAGGTATGGCGCCCGCAATTGCCTATTGGAAGGATTGCAACGCTGGTACTCATTGCGAATGCTCGTGTTGCTATCACTGCAGCTGCTGGAAGAAATGTTAGATAACGGTTACCCGCTGACGACGGAGCCAAACGCGCTCAAGGCGATGGTGGCTCCACCATCGACCGCGAACAGAATCGCCGCGATGGTGTCGGTAAGTGGCATGAAAGCACGGAGGATCGTACTGGAAGTCGGATGCTCAATGCTGTGGTGTGGTTGTGGTGTAGGGCAAGTCGCGCGTCAGCAACACACTTCCAGACGGAGCTCTCTCGAGCATTCCGTGGCGCAAGAGTGGTGTCAAGTACACGCAGAACGAGATCTATTTCGACATCGTCGAAGAGATCGACGCCATTGTGGATACGAATGGCCACATCATCTCGTGTGAGGTGAACGGTGTCATCCACAGCAACAGTCGCCTGTCTGGCGTGCCCGACCTCACGATGGTGTTCACGGATCCGTCCGTCATTGACGACTGCTCGTTCCACCCGTGTGTGCGATACTCTCGCTACGAGCGTGAGCGTGTGATTTCGTTTGTGCCGCCGGATGGACAGTTCGAGCTCATGCAGTACCGCGTCCAAGTCAAGCAGTTCATGCCGCCGATCATGTGCCACCCGCAGGTTACTTACAACGAGAAGAACGGCACGGGCACACTCGACCTTCAGATCATTGCGCGAGGAATGCAGACGCTCGCGAACAACACGAAGAAGGCTCTAGTCATGGAGGAGATCACGGTCGACGTGACCTTCCCGAAGAGCGTGCGAACGGTCGACGCGAACACGGAGCAAGGCACTTGCCTCTTTGATGAGTCCACGAAGACGCTCAAGTGGAACCTCAACAAGATCAACACCAAGAAGGGAACGTCACCGTCGCTGCGAGGCAACATCATTCTCCACCAGAACGCCGGCGTGCCCGACGAGAAGCCGATCGTGTTGCTGGGCTTCAAGGTGCCCATGTCCACGGTCTCGGGCCTGAACGTCGAGACGCTGCTCATCACGAACGAGAAGTACAAGCCTTACAAGGGTGTGCGCACGCTCGCCAAGGCTGGTCGCTTCCAAATCCGTATGTAAGCCAATAGGGTCCGCGAGACGATGTTGATACACTAGCGGCGTGCGTGGATCCCATTCAACACGCCATTCCCAATTGATCCGCCTGTGGATCGGATGGCCAAAGTATCCGATAAACGTTGCAGACCATCATTCTGCTTTCTTTTACAGCCAATCAGCGCAATTTGAGCATGTTTTCAGCCAATGATATGGATGTGTCCCTCGTTTTGGAGCTGTTGACGGGACGGGGCTGCCAGCACCACCAAGTGGAAGTGTGGCTGCTGCGCGACCCGACCCGACCCATCCGTCGGCGGCGTGCGGTGCCGCACTCGAGTCTCGCGTTGCTGCACAACCGTCCGTCCACAACGCAATCTGCGATCCAAGAATCCCCCAGCACCAGCCAGCTTGTCAGCCATGAGCCAGCCACCAGCGGAGAGCACCCACAACCGCTACGAGCACCCACTCGTGAGCCGCTATGCCACCAAGGAGATGAGCGAGATCTGGTCGCCGGACCGCAAGTTCTCGACGTGGCGCAAGCTGTGGCACGCGCTCGCGACCGCCGAGAAGGAGCTGGGCCTCGCCATCACGGAGGAGCAGCTCACGGCCATGAAGGAGCACTTCTACGACATCGACTACGAGTACGCCGCCGAGATGGAGAAGAAGTTCCGTCACGATGTCATGGCGCACGTCCACACGTTTGGCAAGGCCGCGCCAGTGGCCATGCCCATCATCCACTTGGGCGCCACGAGCTGCTACGTCGGCGACAACGCCGACATCATCCAGATGAAGCAGGGTCTGCAGCTCATTCAGCGTAAGCTGGTCAAGGCCATGAAGACGCTCGCCGACTTCGCCATTCAGGTGTGTGCCCATAGATTTCTTGTCGGATGAGAAGGAGCTGGTGGCTGACTGACTCAATCGTTATGTTTCTATAGTACAAGGACATGCCAGCCATGGGTTTCACCCACTTCCAGCCTGCGCAGCTTGTCACCGTTGGCAAGCGCGCGGCGCTGTGGCTTCAGGACCTGTGGCTCGACTACCAGCGTCTGGAGGAGCAGATCGAGAACCTGCCGCTGCGTGGCGTCAAGGGTACCACGGGCACGCAGGCCTCGTTCCTCGACCTGTTTGAGGGCGACCACGAGAAGGTCAAGAAGCTCAACGAGCTGGTGGCCAAGCAGATGGGCTTCAAGAAGGTCATCCCGCTGTCGGGCCAGACCTACACGCGTAAGATCGACTACTTCGTGCTCGCGACGCTCTCGGGCATCGCGCAGTCGGCGTACAAGATGGCCGGCGACATCCGTCTGCTCGCCAATATGAAGGAGATCGAGGAGCCGTTTGAGAAGAACCAGATCGGCTCGTCGGCCATGGCGTACAAGCGTAACCCGATGCGTTCGGAGCGTATCTGCAGTCTCGCGCGTTACGTGATCTCGCTCACGGACAACGGTGCGCAGACCCACGCCGCGCAGTGGTTCGAGCGCACGCTCGACGACTCGGCCAACCGTCGTATCGTCTTGCCAGAGGCGTTCCTCGCCACGGACGTGATCCTTAACCTGATCACGAACGTCTCGGACGGTCTCCAGGTGTGGCCAAACGTCATCAAGGCCCACATCAAGGCCGAGCTGCCGTTCATGGCTACGGAGAACATCCTCATGGCCTGTGTCAAGGCCGGTGGCGACCGTCAGGACCTCCACGAGGCCATCCGTGAGCACTCGATGGAAGCCGGCAAGCGCGTCAAGGTCGAGGGTGCCCACAACGATCTGCTGGAGCGCATCGCGGCCGACGACCGCTTCAAGGCCGTCCACGACATCCTCGACTCGCTCGTGGACCCGTCGCTCTTCATCGGCCGCTGCCCGCAGCAGGTCGAGGAGTTCGTGAACGAGGAGATCAAGCCGATCCTCGAGGCCCACGCCGACCTGTTAGCTGTGGAGAGCGTGGACGGCGTCAACGTCTAAGCGTGTCCTCGTCGTACCCAGGCCGGCGCTAGCCAGCCACCACCAGTGGCGTGGGCAGCGTATCTTCCTTGTGTAATCCATCCCTCCATCCATTCGTCCATTCGTATCCATCCGCCCATTTCCTGTTTTGGAGGCCAAAGTGTAGCCATTTGTTCAATATTTGACACGTTCTTAACTGAAATAGGTTTAAACTCATGTCACGAAATTGTTCGTATCGCGTCGACAAGTGTTCTTTTGTTGGCGCTCGGCGGGTCTTGGGGTCTGTCTGTCGGCAACCGCACGCACGCTGTCAGGCGGATCTCCCGAAAGCCACGGGCGCGACGGACGCCAACTTTGCGCGTGCATGGAGAGCTCCACAGCGGTCGTCTCGGGCGACGAGGCGGCTCATTCGACGCACCAAGATCCGCTCTACGCCATGCCGGAACTCGCGCAGATCTGCCACTTCTGCCTGACCTTCCAGGCGCCGCTCAAGTTGCCTTCTTTTTCTCGCACGGTACGCGTTTGGCGCGGGGGCGGCCAGTGCCGATCGGCGATTGCGGGGGAACGCGGCCACATCTCATCCTCCCGATTGCGGGCACCGATGGATATGCGTCTCTTCCCTCATATCGAGCCGGTTGCGCAGTCGTTGGCCTCCTCAGTTTGGCGAGGGAGCTGTTCGAACACTAGGTCTAACAAAACGGGGGGAATCGATATGGGGATGTTAAATGACAGGATTTACAAGCGGCTTTGATCGCTGGCACCACGGGTGATGACCGAGAGGTGCGTGATGTTCCTGACTATGCGTAGAAGCTCAGCCAGACACTGATTCCTTGTGCGCTGGTCGGTCTCGACGTGAACAGGTTTCGCTCCTCGCAGAGCTCCACTTCAAGCTCGTGCGTGAACAGGGCGCGAAACTCGAGCGAATGTGCGTGTCCGAGTGGCTTTGACCCAAAGTGACTTGAGCCAGTATGGTGCTAACGGCCACACGTCGATTGTATTGCTGCTGCTGCAGGATTCAAGACTGGGAGAAGGCTGTGATCCGCAAGGTCACGGACAATTGGCGGCTCGAGTTCAGTTCGAACCCGTTTGACGGCGCCACCTACGACGAGCTCAGCGTCGCCCAGCGAGTACGTTTCCCCCACGCTTATACTACGGCTCATTTGCCGTAGCAGCCAGTCGTTTGGCGGCAATCAGCAGAGCAAGCAAACTAACTCACTGGCTGTGTTGATTAGATCCAGATCATGAACGTGTTGTGCCCCTGGAAGCTGGAAAGTTGTGCGGAGATCCACAAGCATCTCGCGGCGCTGCAGAAGGAGAGCGACTCGAAGGCTCTCGATGCACTGGTGAGTGGTGGCTGCTGGTGTGAGGGGATGGAAATGCAGGAGACTGACTCTTCGATGCGTGTAGCGAGCCACTCCAATTGGATATGACGACTCTGGGGCCGCCTACTGGTACTTTGGCGACCGATGCTGGGTGTATGCTGAAGAGCGTCCGACGTGGCAATCCCAAGCGTGAGTGTGGAGCTCTAGAGCGTGACCATGTTGAAGTCTTTGGAGGTTCTGACTCTCTGTTCTGAACGCTACAGTCTGCAGGAGTACACGGTCGAGTTCGCCGATGCCAAGCGCATTCGCCTGTCGATCAACTTTGACCCGACGGGCTCCGTGTCCTCGCCTAGCTCTGGGTTTACGCGCGAGACAGTGGCGGAAGCAAACGGTGCTGAGCCGACTGATAGGATGTCGAAGAGCAAGCTGCAGATCTCGACGATTGTGGATGAGGAGATTGACGAAGATGAAGAGGACGAGCCACTGCCGACGGAGAACAAAATGAAGGAAGAGGTGAAGGACGAGTCGGTCAAGACGAACGGCGAAGCTGTCGAGCCGATCACTGAAGTTGTGAAGGAGCCAGAAGTCAAGAAGGAAAGCGCAAAGATGAACATTGACATGCTGTGCAGCAGCGTTGCATCTCCACCAAGTGCCGAAGACTCACAGCCCAAGTCGGAGCCGATGGAGGAAGACGAGCACGACGTGTCGGAGGACCGATTCATGAGCACGATCGTGTCGAAGAGAGATCCCGTGGTCGAGGAGGTCACTGTCAAAGAGCCACCTCCAACTCCTGTTGCTGAGCCAACGTCC
>JAADXB010000059.1:0-30253 GCA_023337495.1 Pythium diclinum | reverse complement strand
TGCCACGCGATCCAGCTCCTGCTCCTCCTACGGATGCTCCTGCTACGGATGCTGCCGTCGGACCACCATGTGGCTCTCCCGTCGATGGTATGTATATATATTGGCAGCCCAGTCTACCTGGTTGACCTCGAAGAAGAATCTTGGGAACCGTTCAACATCATCCGTGAGGACGTCCCAGTTTTGGTCGTCAAGTACCTGACCGAGAAGGCGTTAGCGCCTCTCCAAGCACTTCTCGGCCGCGACGAGTTGATCCCGGTGTACGAGTCGTGGAGGGCAGCAAATTGCCCTATTTTCTATGGTTGGACTTGTTCAAAACTTGAGGTGAAATTTTCTTTTAACGTATCATTTATAGGTTTTTTTAAAAAACCTAGGTTAAAACCTATAAAATGATACGTTATAAAAATACATATTTGGTGCACCCAAATTGGCGACTACGGATCCGATAGCCGCGCATATCTCAGGGTCATTGGTCCGTGGCCCACGGATTCCCACAGACCATGGAATTCTATGTCATTGCGACTGTCGGCTCATATCGAGGTGTTTGGCTGTTAGCACTAACATTACGATTATTCTAAATTCTTGTGTCTGTCAGTCAGTGTGACCTCGCACCCGCTCTCAACAGGTTATTCTATCGTGTGGCACTCGTCAAATCGCTGAGGATATTGCTTACAGGACCTGCGAGACCCTCCTGCGACGCCATCGACTCGAGCAAATTGGACAGCAAGTGGAAGTCCAAGTCCAGCGGCTTATCAGCGTCGTCCACCGGAGTCCTCTCATCATCGCGACTATCTAGGACCGGCACTTCTTGTGGGATTTCCACAGACCGTGCAAACGTTTTACCCAGCGTCGTGCCGCGTAGCTCCGCATCCATCTCCTCCATGGCCTCGCGCATAATTCGGTCTTCTTCGTCCTCTGGTTGCTTGTCGTCCCTGTCTTCAACTTCATCGTCACTGTCGACGCTCGAGTCATCGTCCTCCTCGTCCTCTGGGTCGTCCCACTCATCATCATCGTCTTCTGGGATCTCGAACACACCGCTAGCGCCTGCTCCAGTAGCTTTGAGCTGGCCGTTGAGAATGTCCATGAACGAGCTCATATCCAGTGACACGGGCTCGCTGTCTTCCACGCCGTCCACGCCAGACACACCGTTGATGAAGTTGTTGAACATCGTCGCGATGTTCTGTAGCTCCTCCGCTCCACCCACGTCGACATCGTCACCTCCTTCATCGTCGCTCGCTGGGGTTCTGGACGCCACTCGCTGCAGCTTTTCTTCGAGCGTGTCCGGATGCACGTACAGCCACGCATCGTCGTCCTCTTCTAAACCTTCATCGTCTTGCGCTCTGCTTTCCTCCTCTCCACTGCTGAAACCAACGCTGGCTTCATCCACGATATTGGACCACTGAGTTCCAAGCTGGTCGCAGTCTCCACTGGCGTACAGCAGCTCCAGTCCACACGCCAGCTTCACGCCAACCTCGGCCGCACGGGCCGCCGGACTGCCGTCACCAGCAGCGATGCCGTCCACACCTGGAAGATGCCGGAACGGTGGCGGCGCGAAGAACTGCTGCTGCTTGAGCTGCGCGTACTGGCACCGCGACATTGTCACAACTCGCGTGACGCTGGTGGTCGGCGGAAACGCGCTCATGCGCCTGCACACAGCCATCGCTTCCTGCGGCTCTCGGTAGTAGAACGCCTCCACAGCTGCGCCGACGATCTCGGGACGTTGTCTCAGCACGTAGGCAGCTCGCGTCGGCAGCAGACAGCGCACGCGGTGGCGGTTCGTGCGCATGTAGTGCGGCGCCTCGCCGATCTTCTGCTGGAGGACGCGCTGCATGGCCGAATTGGCGCGAGTGGCCTCGCTGTTCTCCCACACAGCTCGAATCGACTGCTCGAGCACACACTGTTCATCTTTGAGCTGCTGTGTCGCCTTTCTGCTCCCGCGCTTGCTGTTCACAGCAACATGTAGCTCTTCGCGCTGCGGCGCCGCCTCGAACTCGGCGACGAGCGTCACGGGCACGAGATGCAGCGCGCCTCGGTGCACGAACACGCGGTTGACGGCGTTCTCTGGACTCACCCAGTCGGGCAGCACGTCTGCACACTCGATCAGCAGGAACTCGCCGTCCGTGTCGCTCACTTGGACCAGCGCGTCGTCGTCGGCGAACGCCGTCGTGAGTTGGAAGAGCAGCCACGTGACGACCCACTCGTCATCGATCGCGTCGCCCACAGACGTCTCACCAGTCAGACAGTAGTCGCGCACGAGAAGCGAGTCAGTGACGGAAGAAGAGCGCGTGACGGACAGACGCATGGCGTGCTTGTGCCAGATGAAGTCGGCGGCGTGGCGCTGGAGGAACGCTGAGTACGCGGCGCAGCGCTGCTCTACGAACGCGGCGTCATCCGCGTCGCTAGCGGCAGCAGCAGCGGAATGCGTGGCTGCGTGTGGAGAGCGGAAGAGCACGCGGTAGCGGATCACATTCGCGTCGGCCGCTGGCGTCGGGAACATGGCTGCCATTATTGTGGAGTGCCCACCAGTGGGTGTTGATGGTTATTTACGGAGTTTGCGAAGGAGAAGTTCCGTATATGGGTCTGGGTCTGGGTCGAGCTCGCAAATTGTGACGGATGCAGAATGCGACACACAAATTGTGAGCGTCTTGAAGTGAGAGTGAAGGTCGAAACCCCGAGAAAGGCAGGCACGACAGAGAGCAATGGCGGGGTGGGTATCCACAAAGGAGACGCGACTTGGAGCATGCGGATACTAGATCGAATGCTTCTCCTAGAGCGCCCTTGACAGGATTGTCGAAACAACAGCTCTAGGGCGTCACGAGGAGAGTGATGAGAATTGCTTTTTGGGATTGATTATGGGAGAAGCAGCTGAGAAGGGAATGGCCGGATGCGGTTATTTCTTGTTGAATCGTCCAACAGTCTTTGTGCAGTGGTAGCTTTCATTTGTGTGGACATCTCTACAACTGTAGTACTTACTGTATGTATCACGAAGGCCTCCTCCTCTCATTCACAGACACACCGTCACGACGAGACGCTCGCCCTTCTTCGACGCCAACAACTCGCGCGCTTAGTACCGCTTGCCACGGTGGATCGGCTTCATGAGATCTGAGAAGTCGTTCTCGTCATCGTCTTCTTCGTATGCACCGGCATTAGCGTTAGCGTGGGCTGGCCGACGGTCGAAATCGAGCGAGTGGCTGCTGGTTGTGTCGTAACTGCTGTACAGGTTCGGATCGTTCGGCGCGTGGAAGTCGCTCGGCAGATCCTGGTGAGTCACGCTTGTTCTTCCAGCATTGGCTGCACGATCCGCTCGGATCTCCTCGATGAGCTCCTGGAAGATGTGCTTGTCTTGGCTGCCGAAGCTCGAAATCGCCTTCTGTAGGTCACGCGCACTTGAGATCGAAGGCGGCAAACGGAAGGACGACGAGGACTTTCGCCCAGACGACATCGACGCAGTTCCGCCTTCGTTCACAAGCGACACGGCCTTGAGCATCTCGTCCAGCTCTCCACTCGCGAGCAGTTCGTCCGGCGACATGTCCGCAAATGAGCTCAGGCCTCGAGCACTTCCGAAGCTGAGCATACTCGAGCGACTACGCAGCAGGTCGAAGAGCATGGCAGCGTCCTTCTCATCCACCTCTTGGTGGTGATCGTCGCCGAGCGGCTCCACACTTGGCTCCGGCAGCTCCGATCCGACGTTAGATCCAAAGTGGCCTTGGTGGTGAGTCTGCTGCTGTTGGTGCATTTGCTGCTGGTGCACTTGCTGTTGGTGCATTTGATGTTGCTGGTACTGCGGCACGTGCTGCTGCTGGATCGGCATCGAGCCCAGGGGCATCGTGCCAATGGGCATCGACGTCGAGGCATCGTACGGAGCCGCGTACCCGTACATCTGCTGCATTGGAGCTCCAGGAGGAGCGCCAACCATTCCGTGCGTGGTCGCGATCATCAAGTCCGGATTCGCCTGGACGGGGACGCGGACTTTACTCGAGTTTTGGCCGTTCATCAATGGAGGTCGGCCGGGCTTGGCGTTGTTCTTCTGGTTGGGGTTCAGCGCCTTCCAACGCATCTTGATTGCATCTTCCGTTCGGCCCTATAGCATCAGCACGTACCCATCAGCAAATTTTATAACAATCAGCTACAGAGAACACCACACGCACCGGAAGCAGCTCGGCAATCTGCGTCCAGCGGTTGCCCATTTCTTCATACGCCTGCTGGATGGTGATGTCCTCCTCGTGTGTGAACGGGCTACGAAGAGCGAGCACCATTACGGTTAGAGATACGACAGCGATACTCACAAGTCATGAACCGAATCACGACGCACGATTTGTTGATGCTCGGGTCCAAGTGGTTGCGCCAGCGCTCTCGGCACTGCTTCGCCCTACGCATGAATAACGCCGTTAAGAAGGTGAAACTGAAAAAAAAGCACACAACATTCGAGACGCACGTTCGGCCAGGAATGTGGGCAGAGACTTCCGCCCATGAGTGGCAGCCCTGCAGCACCATGCGCTCGAGAATGCTGTCCTCCTCATACGACCAGTGGCCCTTGACAAGGCCCGGTTTGAGCACCTTGTTCCAACGCTGCAGACACTGCGCGTGGTTGCGGCCTTCGACTTCCTCGGCAATGGACTTCCAGTTGCGCTGGCCGAACTTCTCGACCGCGGCACGCAGCGCATCGTCCTGCTCGGGTGTCCATCGCTGGCCCTTCTTGTCGCTGTCGTCCGTCTTGGCCTTCTGTGAATCGCTCGGCGTCTCATGGAGCGAGCTCAGCGGGTCGTCGCCGAACTCTTCACGCTCTCGTTTACTGTAGAACATACAGCAAGCACCACACCATCAGCATCCCCTCGCAGCATATTCGCGACCTTGACGTGACTTTCTTACATCGCAGTATCAGCTACAGCCCACCCGCATCATCCACAACAACACCCACACGTTAGTATTACTGTCGCAGTCTCCATACAAATCGAGGCACGAGACACCTACCCATGGTTCCTCTTGTCCGAGACTCGGTCTGCTGCCTCTACCGCACTGTACACTCTCGTCACGCGGTGTATCGACTCGATCGATGGAAGGAAGCAAGGAACGGATGCGGGTGTGGGGCCTTTCTCTCTGGAAGGATCTCGACACGGCAGCGGCACCTCTGGCGTAGGGATGCGGGTCTCGTGCGTGGCTTGGTCGCTGCGCTCGTCGCTGGTCTCTGCTTGGAGATGCACACGCACACACACACACACGCCTGGCGGTCGCTTGGGTCCGTGTTTGCTGTAGCTCTTCACGCCTGAACCTGGTCTTCCAGCGTCCTGCCTGCTGTTTTGACCTGCACGGTGGCCTCTTCCGCCCACCTTGACTGATTCGCAATTTTGGCCAATCGTAGCGACGTGACGAATTCCCGAGTTTGTAAGAAGCGTGTTTTTACCAAAACAACGTAAAAACGTTTGAGCCAGCTTCAAGCTGCATTTGAAACATTTTCCACCAATGAGAATGGTTTGTAAATTGATGTGGTCCACTACTACTCATGACTAGCTAAAAACAGTGGATCACTTCAAGTCACCCAACAACCGTTGTTAGAAGATCGTCGGGGAAGACGTCCGCCCGGAAAGAGAGCTGCTTGCTCACGAAGACACGATGCTTCACTGTGACGCAGCCCTTCCATAGAAGATGTCACTGACACTGACTCAGGACTCCTGATCCCGAGATTCTCCACCACAGTTTGCGTCCGACGTGACGGCAACACCACAGCCAGAGATTCTGACGGGTCTCCGTAGAGCTCAGTCATGTTCTTGGGGGCCATCCCATTGGACAACTCGGGCAATGATGCATAATACCCTCTACATTCAATAGCCGTTTCAAACCGATCAAAACCTTTTTCTAGAAGTAACTGTTAAGAGTGATCATGATACCTCTATAAGTAGATCATTTGTTCCCACTCTTGTGACACGAAAGGGTACGTCGACCACCGCCCGACTTGATGACAAAACGTTTCTGAATCCACCGCTACGGCAATCAGCCACCACCGCTCCATTCGCTCTCTGTCTCGACGTGCGTCAGCATCGACTCGCGGCACTCGCCACCCCACCACCACCGCCACTACCGCTTTCTCACTCTCTGCCTCAATGCACCGCTGCTCGTCCCGCGTGGCCAGCTCAGTCGCGCGCGCCAGTCCTCGATTTCTCGCCCGCAGCTCCACCGGAAAGCGCGCCTTCGCGTCCCACATCGAAGCCGTCACGACGGAGATGGCGACGCCAGAGTACGTCACACCGCGCATGACGCGCCTCGCGTACGCAGACATCATCGTACGTGCTTGTGCTTGTCCGCGTTGGAGCTGACCTCGGAAGATCATGGTGTTTAACAGAATGGCATTCACAGGGTGAAGAGAGTTTGAACGGCAAGCTCATCAGCGCCGGTCCAGTGCTCGAGCGTCTGGATATCTTTGGCGCCGCTGTCGCTGAAAAGTGAGTACTTGCTTGTACTGTGCGCCAGAACGATGACTCACTCACAAAGCCATTGGTCGTTTCAACAGCGTGGCGAAGAAGGCGATTGCGACCATGTCCGTTGACCGAGTGGACATCACCAACCAAATCGCACACGGCGATCTCATCCGCCTCGAAGGCGAGATTCTCCACACAGGTCGATCGTCGCTGTCCGTCCAGATCTCTGGCTTCCGCCACGACTTGGAGACTGGCAAGTACGTCCACACACTCAGTGCGATCATGTCGTGTGTCGCGCTTGACGAGAACAAGCGTCCTGCGCCTGGCTTGCCAAAGCTGCGTGACGATGAGAACCCCGAATACCTCGACAAGCTCGAGGCGACGACTGCCCAGCGAAAGGACCTGTTCACTCGCTGGCAGAACGTTCAGGACATGGTCGACCAGATGCCATACATCTCGCGCGATATGATCCACTTGTTCGACCAGAACGAGAAGATGCACTTCATTCCGATCCCAGACACGCTCATCGAAGTGCAGAACTCGTTCCTGCCGAAGCACTTGAACCGAAACAACACCATCTTCGGCGGTGAGGTGCTCACGTGGATGGTACGTTGGCGAGGCAGTTTGCGCGTCTGGACCCATTCACTAACACGAATATTTGTCGTATGAACAGGACAAAGCAGCGCTGTACTGCGCACGAAACTTCACCAAGAATATCAACATGGTGACTGTCTCGATGAACCGCATCTTCTTCAAGCTCCCTATCACTATGGACGACATCGTCACCATGAACGCCCGCGTCTGCAGTGTTCGGTGAGTGGCTTCCCCTTGGCTGCTTGTGCGCTTCGGCAAATCCTAATCTGTCACTCTTATCTTTAGTCGCCACCACCTCGAGGTCGAAGTCGAGGTGTTCGTCGGCCGCATCGGCTCCAGTGAGCGCCGCCGCTCGCACACGGGTTACTTCACGGTTGTGAACCTCGACCGGTCGTACCGCAAGAAGCTCATCCTCCAGGGCCTGACGGTCGACGAGAACGATCAGGACAGCATGCGTCGCCTGCTCAAGGCTCAGCACCGATGGCTGTTCGACGACGAGGACAAGCAGCTCCTGTGTCTCGAGCCGCTGTCGCTGTCGACGCTCAAGTCGTCCACGCCAGGATACCGCTCGCCGCGCGTGCGCAAGCTCCTCTAAGTACACACCCATACAGTAAGTACCCAACTCCATAGATTCCAATACACGCAGTGGTCCACGCGTGCGCGAGCATGTTGTCTCAGAGCTCTCGCTCGCTAGCGTCAAATGCCATTGCCGTCTCAACATTCGTGGGAGTGGAGCTCTTCATATCCTCGACTGTCTCTCGAACAGTCGAAGTAGCCAATCGCAGTCCGCTGAATCGACCACGCACGTTGCGTCCCCACGTCAATCCAACTGCGTCCAAAATTATCAAAACAAGATAGTACTAGTACCAAAAATACCAAGACGCGGTACTATGATGTCTCGATCTTCAAGAGATTCATCATTGAATAGCGGGTTTTGATAAATTAAGCTTCCCCGTCTGCAGCCACAGGAAGAGTTACTGTACAGAGCCGCTGCGCATGCGCCAACTTCCACCACTCGCGGTGCGTCGGACGGCAACAGACGAACCAAGCGCCAACAAGTTGGCGTTTCCCCCAACATCCAACAACTTCAGAATCCTTTTTCTCTCCAACAAACACCAACAAAAGCATCCTTGAAGCGAATATGCTGTCGCGTGTGTTGGGCAATGCTCGCGATGCGTGGCTGCGACGCAACATGCCGACGCAGATGCGCGCACGTGACTCGCGCCTGGCGTTCACCGAGATCATGGGCGAGGAGAGCCTCAAGGGCCAAGGCCACATGCTGCCCACGGGTCCGATCCTGGAGCTGATGGACGTGCTGGCTGGCTCCATCGCCGCCTACGTGTCGCGCTCGCCGATCGCGACCATCTCGTTCGACCGCGTGGACCTCATCAAGCCCGTGTACCACGGCGATCTCGTGCGCATCGAGGGCGAGGTCATCAGCACGGGCAGCTCGTCCATGGCGATCCAGATCTGCGGCTTCCGCCATGATCTCCAGACCAACAAGTACCAGCACACCCACAGCGGCATCGTCACGATGGTCGCCATTGACCGCTTCGGCCGCTCACGCAAGGGCCTGCCGCAGCTCTTTGACGAAGCGCGCGCCGAGCACTGTCTCCAGAGCCGCGAGACTGCTAAGCAGCGTCTGAGTCTGGCCGCACGCTGGCGCAAGGAGCAAGAGGACGTGGACAAGTTGGCGCGCAGCATCCAGACGAAGGAGATCCAGGTCGTGGATGGCAAGGACCATTTCGTGGCGATCCGCGACACCGAGATTGAACTGCGCAAGTGGATTTTGCCCAAGAATCTCAACATCAACAGCACCATGTTCGGCGGTGATATTCTCACGTGGATGGTGAGGAAGATACCAATGGTTATGGACCTGGTGTGATCAGGAGACGTTAATGGATGAGTTGTTATGGTGGGTATTTAGGACAAAGCCGCTGTGTACTGTGCCCGAAACTTCACCAAGAACGAGCGCATGGTCACGATCGCCATGAACCGCGTGCTGTTCAAGCTGCCGATTCTCGCAACCGATGTTGTGACTCTGCGTGCGCGTATCTGCAACGTGCGGTACGTAGTTCGCGTGTGATCACCACCAGTGAGTGATGTGACGTCTGATATTCTGCGGTGGTTTTTGCTAGTCGTTACCGTCTTGAAGTCGAAGTGGAGGTCTTCGTGACGCCGCTGGGAGACACGACTACTCGCAAGTCACACACTGGGTACGTTCACTCCACCTTCCTGTAGGTGGCTGTTGTTGACGGACTGCTGATTCTGGCTTTGTGTCTACGATAATCAATAGCTACTTCACTGTGCTGAATGTCGACGTCGGCGGTCACCTGAAGGAGATCGACAGCGGCCTGAAGATTGACGAGGAGAACCAGGACGAGATGAAGATCCACCTGAAGGCACAGAAGCGCTGGGAGTTTGAGGAGGAAGACAACAATTTGCTGCGGCTGCAGCCACTCGATCTCTCGCTCCACAACGGATCGGTCTTCGCCAACGCCAACGGAAACACTCTCAACGCTAAGCACATGGCCTCGTTCCTGCGCAATTCCAAGGACTGATCAAAAGAATGCATCCATTATACACAAACCGCACCCCAGTCAATAGAGCGCGACTTCAAGCGGTTATTGGGTGCTCAGTTCTGGTTGTTGAGTGCGGTGTTCTGTAGAAAGTGATTTCTGCTGGCTACAGTCCAGAAGTGTATCCTTAGCGTGGTACGTTCAAGCCTGGACATCGAATCACGGCGATGATTACCTTGGCAGCATTCGAGGATTTTCACCCAAACTCTGGGAGATATATCTCGGCCCGAGATAGATCTCCCTCACAAAGTTTGTGGGTTAAACCCTCGACACGAACAGACCGTGGCCGCGATCCATGTGTGGGCATTGCATTTGTCAACACTCTGCGAGTTGCCGCATCTTCGTGTTGTCACACTACAAAATCCGCCACTCTCCATCATGGCGTCTCCTTGGCTAACCACAGCTCTAGTCGTGCTCGCGCTTGTGCTGCTGCCGCGCCTCACGCGCTGGCTGTGGCTGCGGCCGTTCTCTCTTGACCACAAAGTCGTGGTCATCACGGGCGGCGCCAGCGGCATCGGACGCGCACTCGCTGAGCGCGTCTGGCGTACGGCGCAGGACGTGACGCTGGTGCTGCTGGACGTCAACGACGACGCGTTGCGCGAAGTGAAGACATGTCTGGAGGAAAGCGCCACGCCGGTGAATGCAGCGAAGTTCACGTCCAGAGTGCTGACCTTCCACTGCGACGTCTCCAACGATGCGTACGTCGTGTCTTGTTGCTGACTGCGGAGCCTGGATTTTGTAAATGGACCGTGAGTGTGACTGACTGACTGAATGTTGCTGCGCGTGTGTTCCCACAGTGAGGTGGAGAAGTGCATCGCACAAGTCGTGGCGGCCGTGGCGCCGCGCCACATCGGCATGCTGGTGAACAACGCCGGCATCGTGAATGGCCGCGACGTGGCTGAGCTCACGCCCGCGCAGCTGCAGCGCGTGTTCGGCATCAACGTGTTTGCGCACTTCTACTTGGTGAAGCATGCGCTGCCATCGCTGAAGCAAAGCGAAGGAGGCGCCATGATCGTCTCGGTCTGTTCCACGGTGAGTCCTGTTCTGTGTATTCACTGTCTTCAAAGTACTCACAGCGATGGCGCTGTGATCAACCAGCTCGGCTTTCTCTACGGCTGCAAGCTCGCCGACTACTGCGCCACGAAGGCAGCCGTCGCGTCCTTCCATCACTGCCGTACGTTTCTGCCTCTCGAAGAGCATACTGATACCGTCGATCTCGTTCTCATCGCCAACATCGCTTGCTATTGCAGTTCGCCTTGAGCTCATTCGCGACGGCCTCGCGGACCAGATCCGCACGCTCTTGGTGTGTCCGCTCGGCGTTCGGACCGGCATGTTCGACGGGATCTTTGACGGCGACAGCGGGCTCTTCAATCTTCAGCGCCACTTGGCGCCAATGCTCACACAAGACGAAGCGGTCACGAGCATCCATCGCTCCATTCTCGCGGGTGAGCAGCAGGCGATCTCGTGCCACCCAGGCCACCTCGGCGGGCTGATCTCGTGGCTCACGCCGATGATGCGCCTGCTTCCTATCCCAGTGCAAGATTTCGTGGCTCTCATTGGTGGAGGCGTCCACGGTATGGATACTTTCGTAGGACGCCAGGGAAAGAAGTAACGGAAGCAGCACTTCAACAACAGACTGTAGCCGTTCGCTTCCTCAGATATTTCTGATTAAACCTAATTCTGGTAGGTTGTTTACTTTCCTCCTCATGTTTGCACGACTTTCTCGCAGAAGTGAAGCAGCAAGATGGCGACGTCTCTGAACGCGAAGGAGCAGGTGCGCATGGGCATTCACACGCTGCAGCGGAGGGCCACGTGGCATTCTAACAAGACGATAACGTCGGTGTGTAGGTGTGCATTGTGGACAAAGACAACAATGTTGTGGGCCAGTCGGATCGCGCAGTCATGGTGCGTGAGGGCCGCTTAAAAGAATCGTCTTCAAATGGACTCCCGAGCTTATATCTCCATGTATCCTGAAGCGCCAATTCAAGCTGCCACATCGAGCAACTTACATCGTCATCAAGAACTCCAGGTCTTGATGCTGATACGGTGGCCACGTGGACGACAGGATTGAACTGACGCTGTTCTCTTTTGTCCATCAGTGGCAAGTTCTTGGTCCAGCGACGCACGATGATCAAGGACTACTGCCCTGGGTTCCTGGATCCCATGGCCGGCGGCGTCGTGCAGTTTGGCGAGTCCATGGAGGAGAACTGTGAGCGTGAGGCGTTTGAAGAGATGGGAGTTCGCGACGTGCCCTTCAAGCACATCACGACGTTCCATTACGTTGACGAGCGCACGGACGTTTGGGGCGCGATCTTCGACTGCACCTTCGACGGCCCGCTCGTCCTTCAAGAGGAGGAGGTCGATGAGGTGCTAGAGATGACCAGCGACGAGATCCTCTCGCGGCGCAGCGAGTTCACGCCCGACGGCATCCACGCATTTGAGCTCTACCTCGCGCATCTGTGATCACTGTCACTACGTATGCCACTATTTCGAGGTAACAATAAACCTAGCAGTTTGGGTTTGATTTCGAATTTTTTGGCGGTTGTGGATGTTTGGGTGTTTGACGTGTTGGCGGGAGACGCTGGTGATGCTCATGCATCATTACAGGACGGGGTGATGACGACGGCGGATCGCCATGCAGCGGACGGCGCTGTGGACGGCGCACGGGCGGCGCCCTTCCAGTGGGTGCAGCCGCTCAATGAGCAGGTCGCGCTCGCGCCGGCGCCGCGCTCGGGCCACGCAATGACGCTGCTCACAGCCACAGCGAGCGTCCTTGTCTTCGGCGGCTCAAACGGCCAAGAGTTCTTCGACGACTTCCACTTGCTGGAGCCCACGCAGTACGCAGAGGCGGACGCGAGGAAGACTCCACGGAAGAACGGTACCGGAGGCGCCCTGCCGTGTGGTTTGAATGGGACGCGAGAGGACAATGAGACGCTGCCGCTGTCCGTGGCGTGGAAGAAGCTCGTGGTGTCACGGGCGCCGTCAACAGCGCAGTATTCGGACCCGAACTTTTTATCAAGCAGCTTCGGCTCGAGTACGGACAGCCCACGGGGTGGACCGATGGAGGAAGATGAACACCTGGGCGGCGGTCGCGACTACCACACGATGCACTACGTGCCGTCAGCAGCGGATGAGGAGAAGCGTCTCGGCTTCCGCGTGTTGGTGGTGGGCAACGCAGTCGTATCGCCCGAAACCAACGACGACGAGAACAGTGTGGGGGATGGCGGCGTCAGTCAGCCGCTGCGATCTTTCGACATGACGGAGATGCGCGTGGACGAAGTGCGCGTGAAGCAGCCGCTGCTGGAAGCGCAGTGGGTGCCGCGCAAGATCCAGAGCATGTACAAGCCCCATGCGCGCAACGGACACTGCAGCGCGGTAAGTTGGCATGGTTTCATATCTATGAGGAAGGGGGACTCGTGCTGATGTTTTGCTGGCGTTGTTGTAGCTTCTCGGAGACCAGCTCTTCTGTTTTGGCGGCAAGAACGCGATGCTCACAGGCTTCTACAACGACTTTTTCTACTTTGACACGGCGTTGAATCAGTGGCGAGAGCCTACGACGACGGGCAGTGTCCCACCACCTCGAGCTTTTGCAGCGATGGCTGTGAGTACATCGACTGAGCACCTCTTCCTGTATGGCGGCCACGATGACAAGCAGCAGTTCGGCGGCATGTACATGTACGATATTCGGCTGAGCCGCTGGGACAAAGTGATGGCCAAGGGAGAAAAGCCTGCGACGCGCATCAACCACACGCTGACGTTCATGGAGCCGCACCATCTCATGCTGTTCGGCGGCCGCCAGCGGACGTCTCGTCGCAATGACGCGTTCATTTATGACCTCAAGACTCGCGTCTGGAAGCAACTTCGCGGAAAACCTCTGCACGCCGGATCGCGACCAGGTGAATCGAGTTTTGCTGAGTCCCAAAGCCAAACGCAGCAGACTCTGGGCGCCAGTCAGTCAAGAGCACTTTTGAGCCCAGCTTCGACGGCTCTGCGGAAGACCTTTCCAAGGGGGCGAACCGCCCACTGCACCGTGTTATACAGTCACGCCACTCGGAGTAACCAGACCAAGTCTCACCAGATCATCGTTTTCGGAGGCTACGCGGGTTCGCACACATGGCTCAACGACACACACGTCCTCGATCTCAACCCAAAGAAGATTTTCCAGGCGCCAGAGTTTGTTCGACATGTTCCTCAAGTGTTCTCGTCCACGTCATCTACGTCTTCGAGAGAACTCGTGACGACGCGTGGGCCTTCACCAGCAACAAACCTCAGCGGAAGCAGCCAATCCCACTCCAGTGGTAGCAGCCAGTCGCATCCCCGCTCATCGTCGCGGTCGTCAAATGAGTTCGTTCTCACAGACATCACGAACATTGCACAAGCAGCTCACGATGACACAACAGCCTTCCCCACGAGTACAGAATCGACCACGACTACAACTGTCACCGTTGGAACGCCAAGTTCAAGCTACACGCCCGCAGCCGTAGCTGCCAGACGTCGGAAACTGGCCGAGATGGAGTCGTCACGAGCAGAGATGTCGAGTTCCGCTCAGAAAAAGCGTCGGCGCGTCGAGCCCACCAACAGAACAACGTCGAGCCAGAGCCAAAACCAAAGCGACAAGGGTGGTGTTCTCGAGTCCAAAGCTACCGTGCTCCCTGCTTCCCAGCCTCGAGTGGACAGCGTCTCAGGATCGGAGTCGATTGGCTTACAGACGACGATGATCCAGCTACTACAGCGTCAGCAACGTATGGAGGAGAGCCTCACACGACTGAGCTCTGCAGTACGAAACGATCACGGCTCTCGCCAGCGTGATGCAATTGCATCTCATCAGATTTTCCTTCAAAAGCAGAACGAGCAGCTTGAGATCAAGCTGGACACGATGACCAGACGCTACGACACAATGCTCGCCAAGGCGCAAACACTGGAGGATGACAAGCGTACGCTCCAAGAACGACTGATCGCTGCCGAGACGGAGATCTACTTGCACAAAAAAACGATCGATGAGATCGTGCCGCGACTCGGCAATGAGGTGCTCAGTGCGGTGGAGGCAGCAACCCGTCTGCAGGCGAATTCGACTCAGCTGATTGAATCCAAGATCTCGTCTATCCACGATTTGCTGGATGAAGTTCGACACGCTTCAGGAGAACGAACCGAGACGGACGACTCGCCGCAGAAGAGAGACAGGTATGTTGCATTTACATTTGCTTTTGTGCACCAAAGGAAGAGGATCCATGCTGGGATGGAGTGCGCAAATCCACTGCCTCTGTCCTGTGCGGATCGCTATCCCCCAACTCTTGGCGGCCTTCCGATAGCAAAACAACCAGCCATCTACTGATGACTTTGGCTGCGTAGAATTCCTGCCAAGGACAGATACGGATTGCACATCTCTCTCCAGTCTTTCACCTGACAGCCACTGACGTGAAATGCTCTGTATGTGTGTGTGCCCACAGCATCTTCCCAGACGACTGCACGCCGTCTCAACCGACTGTGCTTTATCCACAAACCGTGGTGCGTGACCTCGAGAGCAAGCTGTACGACGCGGTGCAGGAGAACCGCGCGCTCCACGACCGCGTTGCCATGTTAGAAGACAAATTGAAGAAGGCAAGCCGCAAAGGCCATCTGATACGAGAGCTGTCGTTGGCGGTGCTGCGCCAAGAAGAAAGCGATGACGAAGCCAAAGGCGAGTGACGTGGATATCCGTACGGTACAATGACTATAACCTGTGCAACACGTCGCAGTGTATCTATCTATGCAGTTGTTGGCTCGCTCTTCCCTAGTGTTTAATCTGTGGACGGCTTGCTGCCTTGGTGACCAACGAAGGTGTCCATGCCCCGGAACGTGCCGCTGATACGGACGAGGGCGTCTTGCACAGGAATCGGCAGCAGACGCAGCATGGGCACAACCCACTCGAGCACGCTGCCGAGAACGCCCGGGTGGCAGGACACGACTTGCTGCTCGCCGGCCAGCATGGATCTGTGGATGCTCGTGATGACTTGGTCCTGGGTGAGCATGGGCGCGAGGTGGCGCTGCAGATCGAACAAGCCGCGGTCGCCGTCGAACATCCCGTTGAACATGCCGGTGTTAACACCCAGCGGACACACAAGCAAAGTGCGGATCTGGTCACCGAGCCCGTCGCGGAGAAGCTCAAGACGCACTGAAGACACAGCATTGGTCAGAAATGCAATATCAAGTTCACGAGCACGAGAGGACACGTACGGCAGTTGTGGAAGGACACGACGGCGGCCTTCGTGGCGCAGTAGTCGGCGAGTTTGCAACCGGACATGAACCCGAACTGAAACACAGTTCCACGATGGATGAGGTGAGGTTCGATACCAACAGGAACGAATGTACATGGCGCGTACCATCGAGGAGACCGAGACGATCATGGCGCCACCTTCGCTTTGCTTCAGTGACGGCAGCGCATGCTTCACCAAGTAGAAGTGCGCAAACACGTTGATGCCGAACACGCGCTGCAGCTGCGCAGACGTGAGTTCAGCCAAGTCGCTGCCGTTCACGATGCCGGCGTTGTTCACCAGCACGCCGATGTGGCGCGGCGCCACGGCCGCTACGACTTGTGCGATGCACTTCTCCACCTCGCTGTATGATCACACACGCAAGATCATTCAGGTCAGTCACAGTCAGGGTCCATGCTCCGCAGTCATCAACAAGACACGACGTACGCATCGTTGGAGACGTCGCAGTGGAAGGTCAGCACTCTGGACGTGAACTTCGCTGCATTCATCGGCGTGGCGCTCTCCTCGATAAACGTCTTCGTGTCGCGCAACGCGTCGTCGTTGACGTCCAGCAGCACAAGCGTCACGTCCTGCGCCGTACGCCAGACACGCTCAGCGAGTGCGCGTCCGATGCCACTGGCGCCGCCCGTGATGACCACGACTTTGTGGTCGAGAGAGAACGGCCGCAGCCACAGCCAGCGCGTGAGGCGCGGCAGCAGCACAAGCGCGAGCGCCACTAGAGCCGTAGTTAGCCAAGGAGATGACATGGGGCCGTACGTAGTCAGTTGTGGGGAAGCTGCCGCGCACACAGTGCAGACGTCTTGTCTGGGGATGGATGATACAGTCAGTACACTGGTGGCCGCTGCGACAGGGGAATGCGTCATCGTGTCCCCTGGTGCGGAGACCAATGCTGTTGTATCAGTAGAGGGTGGATGTACAACCCAATGAAGTGGCATGGATACTGATACAAGTGCATAATATATCAGGCAATTCCGTGCACATCAATCGAGAGCCATCTTTCGCGTCGATGGTTACTGGGGATGTCCGTTGCCGTGCTTTGACTTCGACACCACAGTTGCTAGAGCTGTGCTTATAATAGCATGCCTAGAGCTGCACATTACGTAGAACTGCACTCGCTCTTCAAGCAGCCACCCAATTAGCCTTTGCGATGAACGGCTCACTTAGTTGAAGACGTTCCCCACCACTTCGAAGTACTGTAGATTCACGCCTAGCCTCTTGTGATCCTTCGACCTCACAACCCTGTGTCCTCCCACCTGCGAGCCCACGCCCTAGTGGTTCTGTCTCAACACTTTCATCTTCCACGCGCAGTTGGCTCTGTGTCAGTTGTTCTGAGGACGACCACCAAGGCGCCTGCCAGACACAATCTGCTGTTTGGATTTAGCGTCGCACGCTACACGGCAACTTCTATTGCAGCTTACTCTTCCTTCCTCTTTCTGCCTACGAAAGTGTCCATACCGTGGACGCCGCCGCCGAGGAACACGACGCGGTCGAACAACGACACAGGCAGCAGCCTGGCGATACTGGGAAGCCACGGCACGACGACGCCTCTCCAGCCTTCGTAGCAGGAAACCACAAATTGCTCGCCCGTGGCCATCGCGTGGAAGATGCGCTCGGCCGCGTCGGTCTCCGAAGAAGCCGGCAGCAGCAGCCTAGAGAGCCAGGCGGTGAAGTCGGAGCCCTGCATGATCCCTTCGAACATCCCCGTGTCGACAGCGTTCGGACACACCAGCAGCGTCCGGATCTGGCTGAATTTGTCTCGCCACAGTTCCAGCCGCACTACAAGGGAGAACAATCACAGTAGCAGATGCAGGTCGTTAGTAAAATATCGAACGAACACAAGTGGATTCAGGAATCCATCGAGATCCCCAGCTCCGTCAGTGCCCATCACTCACAGCAGTCGTGGAACGCCGAGACAGCAGCCTTGCTGGCGCAATAGTCTGCGAGGTTCGCACCGCTGATCAATCCCATCTGCAGGAAGCGCAAAGTTCAACGTCAGGCTTCCGTGTTCACGGTGTCTCTCGCCCCAACCACCTCCAGATGCTGGCAGTTCTTACCACAGATGCGACGGACACGACGAGCGAGCGTTCGCCTTCTTCATGCGACTGCTTCAACAAAGGCAGGATCGCCTGGATCATCCATATTTGGCCCAGAGTGTTCACCTCAAAAGTGCGGCGAACGTCGGCGGACGACAATGCGTCGATGCTGCGGCCATTGACGATGCCTGTCCGGACAGAAACCCCAATGAGTCAAGTACAGTGGCCGGGAAAGAGAGCCGCACTGAGCAGCGCGACCACTCACCTGCGTTATTGACCAACACGGTGATCTTCTTGGGTGCGACAGCCTGTGAGATCTTCGCCACACACGCTGCGACGTCCCTACAACAGGAGTAACCCACGCACACAAACACGAACTGAACTTGAGCTCCTCTCCTCATGAATCCACATGCAGAAGCCAGGCCAGCACGACGACGTCCATCAAGAGCCATCCGGAGAGTGGGGTACGGGATGGCCTTCCCGTTCCACTACAGTTCACTCGAACGCACTGCAATGCGTTGATGACCGGATCTTCCGCGCGCAAAGGGTTTCCCACTTCACTGCCGCTTCTTCTTTCTGGATTTCCACGACGCCTGGCACTGTAAGTGTGGCGTTTCACGCTTGCGACTCACCGTTCCTTCGACACATCACACTTGAAGATGAGCACTTTCGAGTCAGCGGAGTTGGCTGCCACTGACGTGCGCCCCGTCGCTCGCGCGCCCACTCGCGCCAGTTGAACCTCGAGCAGCTCCCGCTGCGTGTGCGCCAGTGCCTCGCCGTCCACGTCGAGCAGCACGAGCGTGACGCCGGTCGCCTTCCGCAGCACGGTCTCCGCTAGGCGCCGGCCAATGCCGCGCGCGCCGCCCGTGATGACGACGACGCGGCCGTCGAGCGAGAAGGTCGAACGCAGTAGCCAGGAGCTACAGATCCACAGACTCATCAGCAGAACCACAGCCGTGACGACCACCAAGCTGCTCGAGACCATCGGCCATTCGCTCCACATGGCGGATTCAGTTTCTGGCGGCGTAGGAAATGTTGTCGCCCACCACGGCCGGATCCCCGTGTAAACAGATACCGGATTGAACGGGATTGCCTTTCCCCCATCCCTCACTTCAGCCCAAAACATCAGCTTGGCAGGTTGTTCCGCCCATTCCATAACTTAATATCTAGGCATTTGAAGTGCACTGAACGTGGAATGGAAGTGTTCAAAGTCACCATCTAACTCTATAATGCGGTAACCTTGATAAATCGATACCTGTAGCTATATCAGTTGTAGTTAGTGGATCCCTTCAAGCTCCCACCTCTCCACGTGTTTGGACGACTCTCAGCTGACCACTTGGGCCCACCTGCTGAACACAGCACCGCGCGTTGCGTCGCGAAGCCGCCATCCCGAGAAGGCAGATGCGCAGCGACGCTTTCGTGACTGTCAGCTGCCGACGTCTCCCGTCTCTCCATTACATGTACTCTCGCGTCGGACGTGGACTCGCCGCCCAGCAGCTGGCGACGGCGAAAGCGAGAGAGAGAGAGATGAGCTGCCTGCGAAACGCGTGAAGAAGAAGGCGATCGTGACTAAAATCAGTTGTCTGCGGGTCGGTGTGCCACTGCCAGGCGTGAAGGTGGTGCAGTTGCACGCACGACAACACGGCGGCTTTCCCACCGAGTGGACTGTGCCCCCCGCAACTCAGACGACGAGGCGGCGACAACCCGCACACACCCACAAGCCCACTCGCCCACTTGCGCGCACGCTGTCACAACACGTCACAAGCGATTGAACAACCCAGTCGGCAAGGAGTCCGTCCGTCCATCGTTGAGGCGAGTTAGAGAGAGTGAAAGAGAGAGACGAAGACGCAACCCGTCACCAGTCATTCCTAGTTCTTCCCCCGAGCACAGCAACAGTCTCTCGTGCCATTCAGCAGCAGCATCCCCCAACACAAACCAAAGCAACATGGTAGTCGGATCGGCGGCATTCTTCCTGGACGGAGGCGACTCTGTCGACGTGATGGCCGGTGGCAACAACGCCGCCATGGCTAACAAGTGCCGCTACAAGACCGGCAAGTGCATGAACCAGCGCTCGAGCAAGCGCAACGGCCAGGCGCACATGCTGTGTCTGTACCACCGCGACAAGGCCAACAAGATCCAGCGCAAGTTCGACCGACAGAAGCGACAGAGCGCGCGCATGTCCAAGTCGTCGTCGTCTCCGTCGGCGGGGTCGCCATCCAACCGCAGCTCCGCCGGCTCACGGGCGTCCATGGGCATCGCCGGCGGTGCGGCGTTGGCCTTCGCTCACTCGATGGCGGCATCCACAGCAGGCTCGTCTTCGTCGTTCACTGGACTGCTCAAGCAGGAGATCGACATCTACTCGGACTCGGAGTCCAGCCGCTTCTCGACCGACAGCGAGTCCAGCGTGGCGTCGCAGCTTGATCAGGTTTGGCGGGATGTACCCAACGTGGCGATGTTGGCCGGTCTAGCGTCGCCCGCCGCCCACAGCAACCTGCCGTCTCCCGTCGCTACTCGCTTCCACAGCACCATGAGCCACGGGCAGCTTTCCCACGACGAGATCGACTTTCTCTACGCCGCCATGCTGGAGTAGAGGAAAAGACAGAGAGACCCGGAAGACGTTGCGAGCATTTTATGAAACGCGACGTCTCGTGGTCTGGTGGAAGCCCGCTCAGTGCAAGTGCTGCAGAGCGCCTCCTTCACCACGCCACCGTCTCTTACGTTAGGAAGGCACATGCCTACAGTAGTGGGAACTCTCTATGGACAAATGAATGTATGCGTGTGTTTTGGCAAAAATCCTTTTACGTTTTGCCTCGTAGTAGTAAACAGTTCCAATGTCAGTCGCATTTTTACAAACTGATCTTGAAAGGTCGCGAGGGTTTTGGGGCCGGCCGCATCGTTGAGCTACTTCGGGATAGACGTGTGCGTCGCTTGCCGAGCCACGCAACCGCAATTGGAGTGAGCCACCACGTCCATGACTAGAAGCCACCGCCGGCTCTGTCTGCTCCACCACCTGCGTCGCTGCTGCTGCTTCCAGGTCCTCGCAACACGCCACGTCGGAGAAGATAACGCTGGTAGATCGCACCGTGGACTTGGCCGAGGTCGGCTCGTGGATGATGGCCCTCGAGCCGCCTCTGCTGCCGCAGCAGACTCCGCAGCACACTGAAGAGCAGGGCGGCGTGACTATGACGGCGACGTCGCCACTCACGGCACGCACAGCGTCCATTGCGACACTCCTAGGCTCAGTTCCCACGTCACGACTCGCGATGGATCTCTCGGCCAACCACCTGAAGCTGCTCTATCTCATCAGTCTCTACGCCGTGGCCGCGAACTCCACCAAGCAGAACGAGCGCTGGATCCGCCAAGTGCCGCTGCTCGTGCTCATGTTCGAAGGAATCGTTCGCGGCGTCTTGGGATTCGACTATGCGCCAGCCTCCATGCCGCTGTCCTTCAAGGGCAACACGTTACGGAGATGGATCAACGTTTCAAGGGAAGGAAAGGCTGCGCTCGACGATCTGTGGGAGCTGCAGCTCGTGAACGGCATCAAACTGTCCAGCGACGACTTCCAGCCCATCACAGGCTACCAGGTCTCCGCGAGAGGAATGCACGTGCTGCAGCGGATACCGTCGCGATTACGGAGCGACGTCGAGTCGTTTATTTATCCACCGATGACGTTTGAGAAGAAGCTGCTGCAAGTGAGCTACGACGGAAGGAAATTCCTTCTCAAGGCTGGCGCGTTTGCCAAGAAGAGTGAGATCACGGAGAGCGAGGACGTGTCGTACGTCTCGAGTCCGTTTCTACCGCAGTGTCTGCGGTCTCGTGGCTACTACCGCGTGGATACACGCAGCAACAAACACCGCGCGCGAGAATGCGCCGTGGGCTCCACCACTATCAGCAAATCGACTTCCGAGGCCGTCTCGCTGGGCGACGTTTACGCACTCGTGGGCGAGTGGGTACCCTTCGGGTCGAACCAGATCGTAGCGCTTAACGAGCGCATGGGTGCGTTGGACCGTTGCCAGGGCGGCATCCTCACGAGCTTCGTGGACCGCGAGCCGACAAACGCACAGTTCGAGGTGCCTGTGGGCCAGACTCAAGTCAAGATCCTGGACTTTGACTTCGTGCGGTTCATCAATTTCGAAGCCGAGAGCCATTTCCCGGAGACCTCGGGCATCGTGCAGGTCGAGCACTTCGGCATGCACTTGAACTGCGACGGTTCGTTGATCTATGGCATCAAAGTCGAAGCAATTATGGACCGCGTGCAGGACGATATCTGTATCGACCACTTGGCGAGACTTCTCGTGGACGTGCACCAGGACTCGTCCATGCTCGTGAACGACTTGCTCTCACGGTATCAGTTGAGCCTTCTCAACATGCTCTATCTCGGTGATTCATTTCAGCGGAACAAGTACAATTGTATTATCGCGACCAACATCGAGCCAAAGCTGCCGGCAGTCGAGTACTTGAAGAACGCGAGTCTCGCGAACGAATTGGCACAAGTCTTAGGAGATATCTACGCGTGCTACGACCTTAGTCCACATGATTTGCTGATCGTCGGCAAGGCCGGTTGCCTCGTGTCTGGTCCTCACGTGTTTCGGTTTGAACACGTGCTCACAAAGTACGTCGGACTCGTGTGTCGTGACATGTTCATCAAGAATTTCTTCGCGAGAACGTTCGTGCTGGACGCCACACTGAAGGAGATCCGCCATCTTATCCACGTCATCCACAGAGAACCAACCGTGGTGCTACAAGTGCGAGAAAAGCTGGCAGTGGCGTCCAAAGACACGATCCTCCTGGCCGAGACACTCGAGTATCTGCTGGACTCGCTCGAGGACCTCCAGCTCACGTGTGTGTGCAGCCCCGGCTCGTACTTGAGCGGACAAAGCGACGCGGACGTCGAAGCCAGGCTCATGCAAGTGCTCTCACTGCATCAGCTGAAAGCTCAGACAATCATGCGGTGCCATGACTCGATCAAGCTCATGGAGAACACGATGCTGCAACTCGAGCAGCTGCAGATGATCGCCGATTCCACAGCCACGAATCAGCTAGAGATCGCTTGCCAACGTGTCCATCTCAACACTCGCGAGCTCATCAATGCGACAGCTCACCAGCAAAGCACGAAGCTCACGCTGCAGGCGATGCAGTATATCGTGGGCGGGCTGTTCGTATTTGACGTCATCGACCGACTCACCGGCGCGACGTTCAACGTACATCTCCCGCAGTGGTCGATCGATCTGCTCGTCAAGCCCGTGATCTCCCATCCGTTCCTGTGGTGGGGCATCAACATGGCCGTCTACGCGCTGAGTCTGTGGGTCGTGCGCGTACTATCCGCTAGAATAAACCGCCAGCCACTCGGGTGGTGTACTGTGAAGACCGAGATCAACCGACGCATGGATCTGGGTGCATTCGAACAGCTCCTGCTGCGCAAGACCATCCAGAACGTCGTGGCGAGCCAAGTCGGTGCGACGACGGGCAGTCCAGGGCAGCGGTTCCGCATCGTCCAGTGGGAGGAGACCGACCCGAGCGTCTGGGCGAAAGCCACTGTGGGCGTAGAGATGATGTACGATGAGAAGCACGGGTTCGCGCTGTTTGTGGCTCTGCGTTTCGACACGAAGTCCACGCCGCTGCGAGAAGAAGAATGCGTCGCCAAGTTTCTGGATCTGCTCGTCCGCCACGAAGTGCTCGAGGCGACGGAGAAGAAGAAAGAGCGAGGTGCGGCCAACACGGTTTGATGAAAATTGAAAGATAATACAAGCAATTCTTCTACTACTAAAGATCATTGTCCTAGAGCCTGCAGCAAGACTGGATGGCGATGGAGCTGCCATTGTGTTGCAGGGCAGAAGAAAGTGTAGCCATATCGACTGTCTCACCTTGAATTGTAAACAGAGTCAAAGTACCACCGTGTTTTGGCATTCAAGTGTGATGAGCTTGAAGTTGGGGCAAGGTGGGGTTACGGTGTAACCCGGCAGCTTCTGGTGAGCAGCCACACCCGCAACGTCAGACTCGTCTGGAATCCAACGCAAAGGGAGGTGGGAAATATGCTGCGGCGACTCGCACTGACGGCGCGCGACGCGCTCCGCCGGCGCCACATGCCTGCGCAGCTCAGTGCGCGCGACACGAGACTCGCGTTTACGGAGATCATGGTGCGGTTTGCTGCCTGTTTTCCTGTGTCTCAATTAAAGCTGAAGAGTTTGTGTGTAGGGAGAGGAAAGTCTCAAGGGCCAAGGCCACATGCTGCCCACGGGGCCAATCCTGGAGCTCATGGACGTGCTCGCTGGAGCGATCTCTGCGCGGTGCGTGAAGGTGGCAGAATGGAAACTGCTTGCATTAACACACTGACGGTTCGTGTGGGTCTGTCTCTATAGAGCGGCGTACTCTCCAGTGGCGACGATCTCGTTCGATCGCGTGGACCTCGTGCGGCCTGTGTTCCACGGCGACCTCGTGCGCATTGAAGCCGAGGTGATCAGTATGGGCAGCTCCTCTATGGCCATCCAGGTACGTCGATTGGCCGTGGAAGCGTGCAGACAATACAATAGGTCCCTCACTGAGCTCTCCGTGTGTGTGGACATAGGTCTGCGGCTTCCGCCATGATCTCCATACCAATAAGTACCAACACACGCACAGCGGCATCGTGACGATGGTGGCGATTGATCGCTTCGGCCGCTCGCGTAAGGGACTGCCGCAGCTCTTTGACGCCGAGCGCGTGGAACACTGCAACGCGATGCGCGATACTGCGACCCAGCGTCTGAATCTGGCGGCGCGATGGCGCAAGGACCAGGAGCAGGTCGACAGACTCAATCACGTCAAGGCCGAAGATGTGCAGCTTCTGAACGAAGGAAAAACCCAGTTCGTGACTGTGCACGACACGGAGCTGGAGCTGCGCAAGTGGTTTCTGCCCAAGAACCTCAACATCAACAACACGCTGTTCGGTGGCGATCTGCTCACGTGGATGGTACGGCCACTTGGGTATCAGTAGGCAAGCGGCGTGATACTAAAGCGTGTGGGCTGTGTGTTTACAGGACAAGGCGGCGCTGTACTGCGCGCGCACGTTCACGAGCAACGAGCGCATGGTCACGATCGCCATGAACCGCGTGCTGTTCAAGCTGCCGATCCTGGCGACCGATGTCGTGACGCTCAAGGCGCGTGTTGTGAACGTCAGGTACGAAGAGTTCATGTCGTGACGTACTCGATAGGGTTCTAATGCTGCTTCTGCTGCTGCTTCTTGGGGTCCATGTAGACGTTTCCGCTTGGAGGTCGAGGTCGAAGTGTTCGTGACGCCAATGGGCGGCACCGAGTCGCGCAAGTCCCACACTGGGTACTTCACGGTGATGAACATCGACGTCGGAAACCACTTGAAAGAGATCACCAAGGGACTCGTAGTGGACGAGAAAGACCAGGACGCCATGAGGATCCTGCACAAGGCCCAGAAGCGGTTCGAGTTCGAGGACGAGGACTCGGCACTCATGCGGCTGGAGCCGCTGTCGCTGTCGCTGGCGAATGGCATGACGGACAACCACGCGGCTTTGCACCCAGGCATCCACAAGGTCCTCAAGGGTGGCGCCCCGCACTTGGGGCACCACGCCATGCGCCCGACCAAGGACTAAGGAACTTAGGACGGAATGAGTAGCGTGCGAGGGCTTGCAGACGAATTTCAGACATGGCTACACAAATGATTTTCACCAATAAGAGTCGTTGTATCGAGGATTTGTTGTTATTCTACAGGTGGAAGTATTGAATTATACGGTATGGAGGCCTAGTTGGCCAAGTAGGATTAACCCGCAGAGTTGATTTCATCTCGCACTAATCTTTCGCCTTTTACTAGAGATTACCGTGGAATCGACTCAACGAATGCGGCTTCACCCAATTTCTGGATCCCTCCTAGCGAGGGGAACACTACTCTTCATCCGTCCTTTCACATCGTTCTCACAAAACGAACTTCCCAGTAGAAATTCATTCACAAGTTCTCCATTTCCCAGTAGAAATTCATTCACTAGCTCTCCATGACAGAGCTCGACGTACGTCCACGCAGGGTCATCCAGTGCGTTGGTGGCAAGGAGGTGTAGAAGTATCCAGCTGCCTTTCCAGTGTCATTGCTACCCGGTAACTGAAAGAGGTTGCGAGCACAAGGCGCTCGCGTATCAGTGTGATATGAAGTACTTCCCTGCTGTAGGTGGTCCGAACAGCTCACGCAATAAAATGCCACCGCAACTCTGCTGTACTCTATTGAATCATCCAGAGAGAAGCCTTGCCGTTGAGCCTCAACTTGAGGGCAATTTAACGCCAGAAAGGCAGGACAGGACGCAGGATCCACGCCGAAGGGGCGTCATCATCGACGAAGGCAACTTACGGGTAGATACCTGAGAATGTGCCTACGGGTACATGAGCACGAAGCTGCTCAAGTGCAATGTGGCGCACGCGGGTGCGATTCACTTTTACCCAGAAAAGAAAACGTAAACAGACTTTTACAGATCTCCGCGGAGTTTAGGTGGCAACGTGGCCTGTTGCTGTCCTGTAAGTCTTCACCTGGATTGCGTCAGCAAGTGGAGTGTGAGCGATTTTCACTCAACCCCATCCCTTTTGAACTCTGATATCCACCAATCCACTTCGTCGAGGCTTCAAATCCCGTTTTCTGTAAATGCTTTTTACGGGAAAAGCCCAATCAGCGTGCGACCTATCCACAAATGGGACCACTCGTCACAAATTGCGACCATCACGTCTTCCGATTTCCCTGGCCCGAAAGACACACAGCAGACGAGTGAGCGAATGGAGATGCGTCGGCATGGGGCTTCGGCCGCAGTCGCCGTCGGTGTCGGTGGACGCGCGCGGCTTTCGCTGCTGGCATTCCGGATTCCGCAGTCCCTCCCCCACTACCTCAGCCTCCAGCAGCTCCGTTAGTAGTCGTAGAGAGCATGGCGGCGGACAAGAAGGACCTCGTGGATGCGGAGGGCTACGCGCGGCTGCAGACGCCACGCGCGTCGACGCTCGTTAATGCTGCCGACGACCCGTGGAAGCGCGACCTGCGCAACCCCGTGGACTCGGCCAATTGGCTCTCGCGCATGACGCTGTGGTGGATTAACCCGGCGGTGAGTCGCGGCTACAAGAAGACGCTCGAGGAGGACGACGTGTGGGAGCTGCCCAGCACGGACAAGTCCGAAGTGCTGCAGCGCGCGTTCGACGGCTACTTCAACGAGGACGTGAAGCGGCAGAAGGCCAAGAAGAACAGAGATCCGGCCAAGCCCACGTCCATCCACCGCGCGATGTGGCACTCGACCAAGGAGACCATGGGACTCGCGATCTTCCTGCACTTGGTCAGCGCCGTCGCGACGCTGTTTCAGCCGCTGCTGATCAAAGCCATGCTCCAGTACCTCAAGGGCCAGGACAACTACTTCGGCATCACGTCCGGGTACGCGCTGGCGGGTCTGCTCACGTGTGCGGCTGTGGTGGGCGTCACGGCGCTGGACTACGGCATGTACCTGACCACGCGCTCGGGTGTGAACGCGCGTATGATCGTGATCAACGGCGTGTACCAGAAGGTGCTCAAGCTCACGTCCACGGCGCGCATGTCCATGAACAGCGGCGACATCATCACGCTCGCGGGCGTCGACAGCGAGCGGCTCTTCGAGTGCTACGCCATCGGCATGTGGGCTGTCGTGTCGCCCTTCATGGTGCTGTGCGTGTGCATTCTCATCGGCATCGACATGGGCTTCCTCGTCGGACTCGCGGCGGCGGCGGCGTGTACTGCGATCCTGGCCTACGCCATCACCAACTCGCGTCAGATCGGCAAGATGCGGCGTGAGATCCTCAAGGTCGCCGGCGAGCGCGTCAAGGTCACCAACGAAGTGCTCCAGGGCATCCGCGTGATCAAAATGTACGCGTGGGAGCAGTCCATCGCCGAGCGCGTGGCCGAGATCCGCGAACGCGAGATCGCGCTCATCCGCAAGTACGACTACCTGCGCGTGGACAACATGGTCGTGCTCACGCTGGCGCAGACCTTCATGACGGCCGCGTGCTTCCTCGTGTACGTGTACCAGGGCAACGATCTGGACGTGCCGACGGCGTTCCAGCTGCTGGCCTTTGCCAATGCATGCCGCATGCCCTTCGGCATCTTCTCCAACGCGGTCGTGTTCACGTCGGAAGCCATCGCGTCCGTTCAGCGCATCTCCAAGTTCCTGGCGGCTGACGAGATCCACGGCGGCCAGCAGTACGAGCCGCTGGTGGCTGGCGAGCCGATCATCGACATCAAGGACGGCGAGTTCTCGTGGCTCGCGGCTCCTACTGCTGATCCCGCAGCTCCTGAGTCCACGGCTCCAGTGCAGCGGTCAGTGCTTCGTGATATCAACTTCCAGGTCACACCGGGCTCGTTGACGATCATCGTGGGCGCTGTGGGCAGTGGCAAGTCCAGTCTCATCAGTGCGTTGCTTGGAGAGATGGAACAGATTCGAGGCACGCGTGCCGTCCGAGGCTCTGTCGCGTACGCCAGTCAGCAGGCGTGGATCCAGCACAACACGGTGCGTGAAAACATTCTATTCGGCACTCCGTACAACCGTGAGCTCTACAACAAGGTCATCGACGCGTGCCAACTCACCCGCGACCTGGAGATCCTTGAGAACGGCGACGCGACGGAGATCGGCGAGCGTGGCATCAACTTGAGTGGTGGTCAGAAGGCTCGTGTGAGTATTGCTCGAGTGATGTACCGTCGCGAGGCCGATCTCGTGGTGCTTGACGATCCTCTCAGTGCGCTGGACGTGCACGTTGCGAACGCCGTGTTCTTCGAGTGTATCAAGGACCTCGTGGCCTCCAAGACCCGACTGCTGGTTCTCAACGCGCACTACCACTTGCTCCGCCATGCCGATCGTATCGTGGTCTTGTCCGACGGCCAGATCGTTGGTGACGGCACGTACGATGAAGTGCGTGCGAAGTTCTCGTTCCTGGAGGACCAAGCTCACGAGAAGGCTCTCCACATGGACAACACGCTGCTGCGTGACGACGAAATCGACGAGGCGGAAGTGGCGGAGGAGGAAGCGCAGCGTGAGCTGCTCAACGACGCGCTCAGCTACACGGACGTGCCGGACTCGATCAACTACTCGGAGACGCCAGAAGCGATGGAGCGACTGAGCGTGTCCAGTGTGCTGTCACGCAACTCTCCTGTGTCCCGACGCAGCCACCGCATCACGACCCACGCCGAGCAGGTCGACGAGAAGAAGAAGGACGAGACCGAGAAGAAGTCGATGATGCTGGAAGAAGACCGCGCGGTGGGATCCATCACGTGGCGCACGTACGCCGCGTTCCTTGAGTGCTGCGGCTACAACGGCACCTTCCTGCTCATCATCATCTTCATCCTCTTTGCTTTGGGGCAAATGGGTATGCTGGGCGCCGACTACTTCGTGACCTACTGGTCCAACGGCTCCATGGACCAGTTCAGCCAGAAGACGCTGCTGTGGATGTACATCGGCGTCGTCGCGTTGGCCACCATCTTGGGTATCATCCGCGCGGTGTTCTTCACGGAGGTTTGTATCCGGGCGTCCAAGGCGCTGCACTCTCGTTACTTCAACAAGGTGCTGATGGCGCCGATCAACACGTTCTTCGACGTCACGCCCGTGGGCCGCGTGCTCAACCGCTTCTCGCGCGACCTCGACATGATCGACAACCCGCTGCCGTACTACGGCCTGGGTCTACTGGTGTTCTTCATGCTCGCGTTCTCGATCTTCATCGTGTGCGCCATTACGACGCCCACCACGATCATCCTCTACGCGCCTCTGCTGTACGCGTGCTTCTTCGTGCAGAAGTACTTCCTGGCGTCGTCGCGTGAGCTCAAGCGTCTCGACGGCGTCACGCGGTCTCCGTTCCTCAACTTGGTAGCGGAGACCATCAACGGAATTGAGAGTATCCGCTCGTACCAGATGACCGAACAGTTCTCGCAGAAGTGTCGCGACCTGCTCGACTACAACTCCAAGTTCTTCTTCATGTTCCAGGCGTCGTCCAAGTGGTTCGCCATGCGTCTCGACTGGATGGTCACGAGCATCGTCACGGTCGTGTCGTTCACGTGCGTGGCGTCTCGTGACTCGATCGGATCGGCCAGTGCCGGCATCGCACTCACGTACGCCGTGCAGCTGACCATGCAGTTCCAACGCCTCATGACGCTGGCCAGTATGACGGAGAACTACATGACGTCGTACGAGCGTCTGGCCCACTACGGTTCGCTGGATGAGGAAGGCGACTCGCGCCAGGTCGCGACGTTGCCTCCACCAGCCTCGTGGCCCGTGAACGGCACCATCCAGTTCGACAACGTGTTCCTGCGGTACCGCGACGGACTGGACTTTGTGCTGCGCGGCGTGAGCTTCAGCGTCCGCGACGGCGAGAAGATCGGCGTGTGTGGCCGCACGGGGTCGGGC